>VZZY01022323.1:119621-141032 GCA_013400335.1 Eurystomus gularis
CTGGAAGGTCAGGAGAAGGTCCCCCCAGAGCCTTCTCTTCTCCAGGCTGAACAGCCCCAACTCTCAGCCCGTCCTCATGTGACAGATGCTCCATTCCCCTGATCATTTTGGTGGCTCTCCTCTGGACACGCTCCAATACATCCACCTTCTGGCTCCAACCTTCTGTCAGGGAGCCAGAAGGTCTCCTCTGAGCCTTTTTTTCTCCACGCTGACCCCCCCCCCAGGTCCCTCAGCCACTCCTCACCACACTTGTGCTCCAGACCCTTCCCCAGCTCCGTTGCCCTCCTATGGGCACGCTGGAGTTGCCAAGGAGAGCCCTGTAGACACGCAGACACGCAGGGGTTTATTGCGCGGGCACACCTCTCTGGTCGCTCCGCTCTTTGCTCCTCGGGGAGGAAGCAGGCGGGATACGGCAGAAACATCTTTCAGCAATAAATCTGACGATCGCCCTTAGCCTCGGTGTGCGTTAGCCTGAGCGGCGCATGAGTAATGGCTGAGTAACGAGCGGGAAGGAGGGTGGGCATGCATCCAGGCAGAGGCAGATGCCCTCCTCGGGGCCACCTTGGCTAGCGATTGCCACGGTAGCCCTCAGCAGAGGGTGTTTTACCATGGCTTCCTCTCCTTGCATAAGAAACTGTGAAGCAGACCCACTTTGAGGGGAGAAAAACCAGCGCAGCGGATTGTACCGTGCTGGTGTAGGGTGGGAGCGCAGCAAAGCCCTGCGGGGAGGTGAGGACAAGGGATGGGTGCCCCTGGGCTCTGGTCCCAGCAAAGCTCTGCGTGGGGAAAGGAGGATCTGGGCGACCTTCTCTTCTAACCGAGGGGGCCTGTCTGGTGAACCGACCACAGCTGGGAACGCTACTCACAGCTCAGGAAGCTGACGGAGCCTTCTCTCGAGGTGGCTGGCATCCAAATTGCTCAGTCATTAAACCTTCTCCCCTCTGCCACACACGCCAAAGGAGGATACGCAGCTCCTGGTGCCATCTGTGCCAGGTCCAATCCCAGGAGCTGTGAAAGAGAAGTTGGCCCGAGCCTCCGTCAGCCTCTTTGTGCGTGGTGCAATTACAACTGACTGTCATCAGCTGACGGCTTTACTGTTGGGGGTTCTGAATGGCGGCGTTTCCCCTCATTGCCCGCGCCTTTCCTGCACCAGAGGAAAGACAAATCCCTGCAGCTCCTGGGCCACCGCTCGGCATCGTGTGGGGGCAGCCGGGGGCTCCGCAGGGCCCCTCCCTTCCCCCTCGGATCAGAACTCCCTTTCCCCAAGCCCCTGGTAAGTCCCAGGGCCCGTCATTAGCAGAGACCGAGTGCGTGTGAGTGAAGTTTGGGGTCTCTTCTGTCGAAACGTGGCGTTGGTTGTGTGAGAGGGACTGAAAGGAGCTTGATAAACGGGGGGTTTTCCTTCCCCCCCGCCTCCCGCGCTCACGACCAGCTTCCTCGCTGCCTCCCTCCTGCATTTTCTTTTTTTTGCAGAAAGTATTTCTCCCGTTTTTTAATCTGAGATTCACTGGAAACATTTTTTAAAGTCCGTTTGAAGGAAAACACTGAGCCTGAACGCTTGAGCGCTACGCTCGGCACACTGCTCAGCAGCTGGAAGGAGAAGCTTAGCGGGGGAAAGGTTGAATGACCTGAGTGCAATTGCCCGTGTTACCTGCGCTGTTTGGAGACCAAACACGGCATATCCAGCGCCTGACTCACCACGTTCCCTCTCTCCTCCAATCTCCAGCCCCTGGCTCTGTTTCATTGACTGGCAGCAGCCAGGAATTTGGCTCGGCATGCCTCGAATTTGTCAGGCATTTCGCCGACTTCCTCCTGCTGCTCCTGCTTCCTTGCAGAAGAAGGGGCAGCCTGGTGTCAGCCAGCACCGCTCCGCGGTGGAGAGGGCCACTGGATGGCCACGGAGAGGCACGGGTGGGACATCAAGGGAGCTCTTCCCCAACGGCATTGTCCTGGCAAAGCCCCGCTTGGATGCTTCTCTGAGAGGATGCTCTCCAGAGACCATGTGCTTCAGGACGTTCAGGGTGGGATCCCGCCGCGACCCCAGCTCTGCTGAGTGCTGCCTGGGAGGAGGCACTAAGCTTGGCCGTGGCCTTCTTCCAGGGTGGGAAGGACACCTGGACTCTGCCTCCAGGCTGAGCTCCAGCAGTGGTGAAGTGAGGAGAAGCCTCGAGGGGCTGCAAGGCTCACCCCGTGGGCTGCCCGCTGCGGCGGGGCCGGTGGGACGGGTTGCTGGGCTGCAAGGGCAGGGCTCCCCTTTGGGAAGGTGCTGCTTCCCCATGGATGCAGTGCCACCTACTGAGCCACCACTCCCAGGAGCACCCGGGGTTTTCCAGCAGGACACCCAGGCTGGGGATGCTGCTCCAAGTGCCCGCTCTGCTTGGTCCATACTGTTGGTCCCAGAGGACACGGGGCTTCCCCAGTGGCTGGTGAGCCCGATGAGGTTCTCCTCAGGGATGAGCGGGGAGCCTGTGCGGGGAGCTGCGCACACGGGCACAGCCAGAGCCTTTCCTCGGCCTTTCCTCGGCTACCTGCAGCCCTGGGGCCACGATGACACCTGGCAAGAACCTGATGTCCCAAGGCAGCAGTTCAGCATCTCCTACCCTGTGGTGAATCCCAGCAAGTTTCGCTGAGCTGACATTAACGCGCTCTCTCCCTTTGCCTGGTGGCTCCTGCGACCTGCTCTCCTCCTCTCTGACACCTGGAGAGGACCAAAAAGGACGTGTCCAAGGTGTGAAGCTGCGCGTTGCCAGTCCTGGTTTGTGCTGGAGCCCCGGCTTGGCAGCGTGTTTGAATTGCAGCTCCTCCCGCCCTGACCCGGGGTGAAAAGCCACCCTGCTCTCACCCAGGACGGGGTGGCCGGCAGCCGGCCCGTCCCTTCCCCAGCCGAGCCGCGGCACTCGCACTTGCGGAGGCCAAGGGACGACCCGCCGACAGCTGCCTGGCCTCGGCGGAGCGCGCTCGGACATCGTGTCTTCCAGGAGGGCCCGAGTGCCAACTGCGATCTGGTTATTCACTCTCTTTACTTTTGATAAAAGCCCCGAGAAAGGCGTGAGGGGAAGGGAAGCATCTGAAATACCGGCCCATTCATTTTCTTCACTGACATCAAATGTTTGTTTTGCAAGGGCGGGCACAGCTGGGCGTTTGAACATGAGTGATCCTTTCTCATCCATCCAGCTGAGAACAGGTGGAAACGGGCCGTGACTCAAACCGGAGCCGTGTCTGTCTGGGCAGCGCACCAGACTTTCACTCGCCTTGTGATCTGCAGACGCCAGGACCTCCTGCTATCAGCAGCAACCTCAGAGCCCGGGAGGGAGCTTTGAAGTGAGGCGTGCGTGACTCCGGTTCCTGCTGATGTAAACGGAGATTGCCGCAATAAAGAGGATGTGGGTGCGTGGCCGGGGCGCTGGGAAAGGCCCGGATGCTGCCCTTCTGAAAGCGGGTGCGGGTTCTGCTAGCCTCTGAGACACGCACGCGTTCCGATGGCCGCGCATCCCTGCTGTGAAAGCCCTCGGCAGATGATTCTTCCTAAGACAGCGACGTTCTCCCCGTGCTCCACTCCTTTCCCCAAGACTTAGGCTGAAGCGGGGATGGCACGAGAGAAACCCGTCCGGAAAGGGAATCATTTATGCGCTTGTGCTGCCTCAGCCGTTTGCCCAGGGGAAGTCTGCCCGCTCGCGTGTGTTTTCAATCACTCCATATTTGACTCCAAAATCTTCCGGATTCTGTCTAAAAGAGGAAAACAAAACCTGGGATCAGGTCTGCTTCGGCGGTGGGGAACGTGTGTTGCAAGCCTGCCACGTGCTAGGAGGTTTCTCGGGAAGCTGCGTGCTGCTAGCACGCTGCCCTGGGCTTCCACTGCTCTATTTTCCATGCAGCATGCACGGAGCAGCTCTCGTGTCCGACCAAACACATCCTCCAGCGCTCGCCCGCGCGCTTTTGTGCAACGGTTCGACTTGCAAACGCTCGGGGGCAGATCCTGACCCCAGCAGTAATCGGAAGGGCCTGAAGCCGGGAGCTGGGTGAAGCAATGCTGGATTTACGCTAGAACAGCGAGCTGTCCCTCAGCTGACAATCCCCCGCTCTAATGCCACCTCCTGCCATGCTGGAGAGCACTGAAAATTCCTGCCCTTTCTTCCGCTTCCTGGGAATACGCAGAAACTGCCCCCAGGGCTCTCTGGCGAGCCGGGGCTCGTGGCCGTACCCACGTCCCCCCTGAGGCAGGTGCCCCAATGCAAACCCACCCTCTGACGACGCTTGCCTGGCCCCACGGGACGGAAAGGGCCTGGTGCTTCACACAGGAATCCCTCAAGAAACCGAGGCCGCTACGCTGATTCAGCTGGCAACGCTCCGGCGGCCCTTTGCCTGCAATACCACAGAGTCCCGGCCGCGCCGCACGTTACCGTGCACGTTCAGCGGACCACGCCACGGTTACGTGGGCAAAATCACCAGACCCTCTCTCTTCTCCGTGACTTCTCCAGCGCTGCAGCCCAGCGCGGTCCCTGCAGGGCAGAACGCCCGGCTCATCGCTGTCCGAGGCCGTGGATCTTTCTGCACGTGCTCCAAAAGCGCGCATCCGAGAAAGGAGGGAAAAAACTGCTTAAACGCGGAGCCGCGCTCAAGGTAGCAAAAGCTGCGTTAGGCTTTGGCAGTCTCCCAGCTCAGTCCCAGAACTGACTTTGAGAACGTGTGCAATCACGTGCGCAGCGTGGAAAAACGTCTAGAGCTGCGAAAATACGGCTCTTTTTCCTCTAGTGCCTCAAAGGTTGACCTGAAAAAGAGCTAGAGCAGAAAATTCGTATTTAAAAAATCCTCCACATGCCGCTGCACGGTTGTTTTGAGAGCTAAAACTCGGAACGTTAGCTGTGAATCTTCTGTTTTCTTCCTTCCGTGCAACTTCCGGACCGCCGCTTTTTTGCTTACTGTAATAAAGTGACTTTCTGTAGGCACGGGTGGATGGTTATCACCACAGGCTGACTGCAGCGCTGCGTACGACACTCAGGGCAAAGACAAAAGCCAGCTTCCAACCCTGCAGGATCAGTCTTTGACAGTCTCAGGGCAAGGGAAACTTCCTCGAGGTGGTCTCGTGGTGATGGAGCGGCAACAATTTGGGGTCACCCGTAAGGATCAATGGATCTTGGCCATGAGAGTCTGGCTGGCCTCCAGCGTGCTGGCCCCAGCGCGAGCTGCAGTGGGTAGCTTGAATTTATTACACATCCCTTCCCTCGCCTCAGTGGCTTGGGTGGGAAGTCACCTTGGAGACGCGTATCACAACACGTGGGAAAGCACATAGCGTGTGAGTAAATTATACGGTACTGCGTATTCTGAGGGATTGCAGCCTCGCGTGAGGGCTGGGGACGTGTGACAGAACTAGCGTGATGTTTACCTCCTGGGTTATTCCCAACAGTGTCCAGCGTAACAGGGAAACAAAGGGCGTGTGAGGATTCCTTGGGAATTTTTCTCTTGGAAGGGCAGCTAAAGACTTAGCGTTTTACTTTACCATCTTCCTTGCACAACATTTATTTCAGCCTGGTTCCCAGGGTGAGCAGCTGGCCAGGCAGGCAAACACACACAGATGAAGAGAGCACGGGCATCCGCAACTCATCCTCACACGCGCTGCACATCTCCTGCCTGGCAGCAAGGGGATCCAGAGCCCCCGACTCGCTCTGACCTCAGGTTAACAGGGGCAGGATGAGGCAAAAGTCAAGTTCAGGCTCAGCAGGGGCAAACCGAGCAGAAATGGTGCGCAGAGAAGTTCTCGATCCTTCTCTGAGCCGGCACGACTTCTGCCTGGGGCTGATCACCAGCTGCCCACGAAAAGCCCTTTGCCGGGCTGCTGGAAGGACCCTCGCGAGTCCAAGTCGTGCACAGCTGCTGAGCTCCTCGCAGCTGGAGCAGAGCAAAGGGTCTCTGGCAGGAGCAAGACACAGAATTGCCCCTGCTGGGAAGGGCTGTGCTTCTGACTGACCCCACCGTCAGGCAGAGGAGGGCACCTGGGACCACCTTACCACAGCTCAGTTCTTGCCTAGTGCCTTCCCATCAGGTGGCAAGTTTTCTTTACCGAGCTGAAGTCATGTCGTAGGTGAAGAAACAATGAATCACAAAGAGAAGCCTACAGCAATTAGAAACTCCTTTCCTCTCACCTTTGCCAAAGCAGAGTTTTTCCCCTAGAACAAAGCCCAGGCAAGCCTTCCTACGCACGACAACGATTACGTAGATCCCTTTGGATTTTGGTTTTTTTCACAGGCTGTGAGCAAGCAAAGCAGCTCAGGAGAACACTCCATTTCACGGGCATGTTTGTTATGCTTCCTTGGAAATCCCATTGTTGGCAGCGCCAGCGCTGTGCCCTCGTGACGTCGGCTGCCCTTAGCGGTGCCAGGAAGCTAGCAAAAACCTGTGAAATTTGGCAAACGAGAAGGGTGCCGCTGGAATAAGTCATCCCCTGGCAGCTCGGGCATTCATTTCGATGTGCTGAGGTGGGAGCAGCGAGCGAGCGCTCGGCGAGGCTGCTTCCAGGCACACAGAAGGTCCACGGGCCAGCCAAAGCCGCGCCTCGTGTCCCCTCTTCCTTCCGTGCGTCCCCGGAGGCTGGCGCGCGGGGCCGGCGCTTTCCCAGGAGAGCACCGCTGAGACACACCGTATGAGTAAGGTCTCGTTTGCATGAAGATTGCACACTCATGCCGTGCAGGAGGTTTCCTAGGCACAGCCTCATTTCCTTCTCCAGGTAGGCTTGCCCTCCTGCAGGAAAAACCCCATCCTTGCAGTCTTTGGGCAGAAACCGGTGTACATCGGCACGCCACGGCGCCGTCCCGGCGTGCTTGGGTCCACCCGACTCTGGCTGCATGGAGACACACTCTGCCCCGCTGCAGCAGAGCCGAGGCTCTGCGTCGAGCTGGATTCAGCTGTCCCGCTCGCCCGAGCCGTGCTTTGCCGACATGAGGTCTCGTTCCGCTCCTGCAAGGCTTTTCGACATCCGCAAGGCACCAGCATCTGCTCAGCTCCTCCTCGCAGGGTGGGCTTCACCCAGGGTGTTGCAGAGGGCTCGAATGGGGAGGGAAGAACCTGCAGGGCC
Organism: Eurystomus gularis; assembly: GCA_013400335.1. Taxonomy (NCBI): domain Eukaryota; kingdom Metazoa; phylum Chordata; class Aves; order Coraciiformes; family Coraciidae; genus Eurystomus; species Eurystomus gularis. The sequence goes on from VZZY01022323.1 coordinate 126,691, forward strand.
CAGCGCTTTGGTCTCCACCACCCAAGGCGTTCCTCCAAGTGTGGAGCTCAGCTCTGTTCCCTTGCTGCCGTGAGAGGTAACAGCTACAGCAGGGTTTTGGACCAGTGCAGGAGCAAGTGCTGGAGAGCAGATGCTGAGAGGAGATCCTGGCAGGGAGCGGGATTTATAGAATCATAGAATCCTTTAGGCTGGAAAAGACCATCGAGTCCAACCTTGTACCACAATCAGCTGCCTGGCAGGGAAAGCCACCTTTGTCTCTACCCCCGCTCACCTGGGTGATGTTCTGAGTTACAGAAGGGCAGGATGGATCTCCCTGCCCCAGGGACCCCTTTAATGAACAAGCTTTTGGAAACAGGATTTGTGCCCCTCCGTCCTCGCCCAGTGTCTCCTGAAATCTGTGTTCAAGGTTTACCTGCTTCGCTGATCATGAATGGTCTCATTCATTCTGAACTCCGCAACGTTGTTCCCAAACTTGCTCGGGTTGCCTGGAACTAGCGTGTTCCTGTGTAGGAAGAGAGAGGGAAAAGTCAATGGCATTTGGCTACGCTGAAACTGTTTTAGGATTTAAAGACATATTGCCTCCACGTGCACGAAAGAAGTCACTAGGCACTGCAGCCAGAAAGCCGCTTCTCCTCCCCATTTAGCGGAGCGGTGGGAAATAAAATTAAAATAACATTTAGAAGGAGCTGAGCCGAAAAACCACCCAAGACTTTGGGTGAAAATTCAGAACTGTCCGTACAGTGCTGCCCTCCGGGGAGTCCGTCGGCGGGCTACACGCGTCGGGGCTGAGGGCACTGCCGAATCCCCGGGAGCACACGGTCACTCCCGCATCCTCAGACCGTGAGCCTGAGCAGCTCGTTCTGAAGTTGATGGATTTGCAGGAAGGGCGGCTGTGGGGTGAATAAAACCCGTCGTATCCCGTGGCAGCGCTTCCAGCCTCCGACGAAGGCGCGCTGAGGCTCGGGGAACAAGGGACAAGGCCGACGAGAAACTCTCGGTGGCTGCACAGCTCTTCTGCTCATCGGTTGGGAAAGAAGAGAAGGCTTTGTTGGTAAATACCAGGCAGCTGAGCCTTGCAGTAAGGATTAATCGCTGCGAGGACAGCGGGCAGAAGGAACGGTGAGAACCTTCTAGAGGTGCCGTGCGTTTCAGGTCAGGACCGACCCAAGCCACGTGCGTGCCCCTGTGGGGAACTCCAGCTTTCCAGCCTCCATCCCGATTCCAAGACAAGGCATCACGCCAAAAATGTCAGAATTATTTTTGCCACTTGGGGCTGGCAATGCTCCAAATTTTGCACTAAGAAAATGCCCAAAGCCTTAATTTCTCCCTTTTTTTGGATGCAGACAAAAATACCAGTTTCCGTGAGCTCGGAACGTTCCTGCTGTGTGGGGGACAGGCACAGCACGCTGCTTTCCCACAGGAAATCTCGGAGCTGAATCCCCGTGGCGGGGGATGTCTTCTCCGAGGTGACCACTAGGTGGGAACGGAACCAGCGCAGAGATGTCCTGGGCCACTGGGCCATCGCGGAATGCTGGCCCGCCAGCGGATTTTTTGATCGAGCTCGTTGGAACAGAACGACTTAGGTGAGGTGAAAAAAGCCAACAAGTTCTGAATATCCCAGTTCAGTTACCCCAGCGGAAGGAAAACTAAATAAATAGCTGAATCTGTTGGGAGAAGAAACAATCCCAAGGCAGATTACTTGCCCGTTTCAGAACCTGTATTTTCCACCAGAAAAATCCTTCGGGTGGAAAAATTCCCAGCGCAACTTTGCTGGAGAAAGAGAGCCCCGCACCCCACGAGCGGAGCGGATGCAGGAGGAGGAACGATGTGTGTCAGGAGGCAGGAGAAGCAAGCACGGCATCGCCCGGGCCAGGGGCACTGCTCGGAGCAGCGCCGGCTGGCCGCGAAGCCGTCAGCGGTGACCCGGCACTGGCAGCCCCGCCAGAAAGCTTCCCCCAGCTGAGCTTTTGGAGCTGCTGAGGAAAACCCTTTTCTAGGGGTTCTTCCCATTTCAAAGACAAACACGTTACTCCTGAGAATGAGAGGAGCTGGTTAGAAACGAGGGTGCCTGGAAACAACAGCTTGGACTCACCCTGCCGGGTTTTCCAGCCCTTGTAAATCCAGTCTGATTTCTGTTAATTCAAATATTAAATGCATATGTAATATTAAACACATATTAAGTCCTCTGGTCCTCCTGGTCAGCTTTCTGCAGGGCCTGAACCTTGCTGTGCCTTGCTCCATGGTGGCAATGATGCTTGCTCTCAGCGGTGACCTGAAGGCTTGCTCCCCTGCTTGTTCATCCCGGTGGACATCCACCTCCCATCAGCTAGCCTTCCCTCCCCAAATTAGCCCCTGTTTCCCCGCCTCTACACATGACAGCCCTTCTGGGAGAGGCAGCTAAACTGGCTTCTCTTCCTTATTCGTGTGGCTCGTACAACTGCCTCGGCTTCCCGTTATAATGAAGGGCATCCACAACCAGCCTGACAAGCTGGAGGAGAAAAAGCCACCATGACAGGACCTCTGGGGACCAGTGGCAAACGTCCACAGACACACGGTGGTTCCCAGCTGGGGCTGGTGCCTGTCCATTATTGTACCTTGTCTCCTAAATTCCTACTGGGCTGTCCTACCAAGAGGCTGATGCCCTCTGGTGACTGGGTCAGAAGGATCAGGCTGGCCTCCACCAGGGTAGGGCAGAGAGATTTCTCAATATTTTTTGATCAGTTGTTTTAATCTCCCAGTTTGCTGGGAAAGCTTTTAATCATACAGGATGGAATCATATAATGGGAGCGCTGGAGTAATTTAGGTTTGGCACCAGCTTTATTAAAATAATGATGACTATTAGTGCAAGACCAAACTTCTACATTTACTGATGGAACACCTCCATCTATCCATCCCTCCTTCCCTCATTCCATCCATCCTGTCTTCCCTCCTCCATTTGTTCATTGGTCCGTTCATCCATCCATCCATCCATCCATCCATCCATCCATCCATCCATCCATCCGTCTGTCCGTCCATCCGTCTGTCCGTCCATCCGTCTGTCCGTCCATCCATCCATCCATCCACCCATCCGTCCATTCATCCATTCTTTCTTCATCATAAGCACAAAGGATGACTGCTACCGACCCAGCCCAGATTTGCATCGAGTGTGTGAGCTGTGAGACCTTCCAGCCCATTTAGCCTCCTCTCTCTCCTCCCTGAGCTCCGTGGCCGCTCTTCTCAGGGGCAGCCCTGAGATGAGGTGCCAGATGCACCGTGCAATCCAAGGCTTGCCTCAGCGGGGACGAGGCCCAGTTGTCCAAACGTCCTCCACCTCTGTGATGTAACCCAAGACCGTCATGGAGGCTTCCTCCAGCTCTCGGCTAATTTGTGACATGACCGGCTGAGGCACTCCAAGGAAACCCGCTGAGGGGGACACATGACTCACAAAGGGCTGAGATTTCCAAAGCAGTTCTGGTGACATTGCCATGAAGCACGCAACAGGCAGGACAGCACGGGGAGAGAGAAAGGTCAGCCTCCCGAGTTAAGTGCGTCGCCGTGTCATCTGTTGTGTGGGCCACCGCTGAAGAGTGTTTGGTCTGAACCCCTGCGGTAGCCACGGACATTGTGGTAAGGGTAATTCCCGGTCTGGTAACACTGGGCACACCACAGGCACTCAGGAAGTTTCTCCCTCGAGAAGCGATAAGAAGATGGATGGCTTCAGCTACGGTGACTACTCCCCTTGTGATCGCCTTGCACCTACTCTGTGTGACGCAGCTTGACTCGAGCACGGAGCCTGCAGCACCCGTGCAGGAGGCCAAGCCGCTTGGTGAAGAAGGCTTGGGCAGGGCGGCCTCGGAGGCACACTGCGGGCGGGAAGGGAGCTGCAGCCAAAGGTGACTCTGCCGGTGGGCGGTGCGGGCGAGGAAGAGCTGCACCAGAGGGATGGAGGTGGTGCCAGCAGAAACCATGGAAAGAATGAGGGAGGGTCACTCTCCGAGACAAATTATTTGGGGTGTGTCACCAGGACCTGGCTGCGTGGTTGCAGGACTGGCAATCTACGTCCAGCCGGCAGAAGCTGTTGAGGTGGCAGGCTGGTATGTGGCCCCAAGCTTTCCAGTTGCTCAATCCTGTGCAGGAGTGAGAAAAACACAAGGTCTGGAAGGGCTGTTATGGGCTGGGAGTAAGATGAGCAACAGGATAGGTGGAGAAAGCCCAAGCCAAATCAAGACAGTCAGCTAAAAGTTAAGACAGATCGAAAAAACCAACCAAATCCTGCACGGGCCTGAAAGCAGACTGTTCCTCTTAGACCTGCCTGACCCAAGAGCTAAAGGCACCAGGAACCCCAGGCTGTTGCCATCACTAGAACTTCTGCAAGTGCAGCAACGGGCACACGGACCCGAGTGCTGCAGCGGAAGGATGCGTCTTTGGCTACCGCGGCTGCCCACGTGCAGAGGGGCCGGCAGCGAGCAGGGCAGCGGCAGGGGCTGAAGCCTTTTGGCTGCTGGAGCTCCAGTAATGGGACCTCGAATTCATGGGGGCATCATTTGTGGGGTGAGAGGATGGGACCCCCTTTGTGATGCTCCCACCAAGGGGAGCAGAGGAGCGGAAGGGACAGCGCGTGAGAGCCGGAGCAAAAGCGCGGCCGGGCTCTGTGTGCCTCTGGGCTGAGTCTCTCCGGGGAGTCCAGGAAAAGTTTCTGGAGGATGAACAGGGACTGGCCAGAGCAGTTCAGGGACGGGCAGAGGAGTCTGAGGGGGAAACAAAGGTGTGTCACCACGTACGTATCCTAACCAGGTCACAGCAAAAATGGAAGGAGGCTCCAAGGATCGATTTTTGCTCCATCTTCCCACTGCACTCGCGACACGGCCGTGGCTGGGGTTGCCATTAGCTGCCTCCAGTTACCCGGCAGAACAGGTTCCTGTGTGGCAGCTGGATTACAGGAGGAGAGAGGAAGTGAAAAGCTGAGGAGCTGCTAATGAGGGCCCTGTGACACAGAGCTAACCCAGTCCACTGGGAACGACCAACGACCCCCTTCTAACGCGGTGCTGAAGGGAGACACAAAGGACCAGGCAGACCAGGGAAGAAATTGTACCGACCAGACCCATCTTAAACATTGGCTGATCTGCACCGAGGGCTGGAGAAGGGCTTGTCTGTAGCACTGCCAAAACCGAGCACTGAAGTTATCTCAGAAGACGGCAGAAGGTAGCCGCAGGCTACCTGCGCAGACCCAGCACGTCGAGCATAAACCCTGCAGGGTAACCCTGTGTTTGAAGAAGACGGGCAAGCTATCCCACGGTTAGGTCAACACAGGCTGTTCTGGGATGGAGCTCAGGTCAAGCAGCTTGCCTGCAGCCAGAAGGACATGCAAAGGGGGTCCTTTCCACCCCTATGTTGCCATGCCCCTTGAAGATTTTCCTGGGCAGAGCTGTTTCATCACGCCCCAGGTCCGCCTGACCACACCTTTGCTGTGGTTGGTGCTCGTCAGAGGAAAGAAAGAGGGGAAAGTAAGTCCAGGTCAGGGAGCGAGGATCAAGCTGGCAAAGAAGGAGAGCTACCGTTCCACACGACTCATCTTTTCCAAAGACAGGGAGGGTACAGGCCACACGGCCAGGGCACAGCACTTCCCACCCAGCTGCAGGGACGCTCCTCGGTTCCCATTCACCGCGCTCTCCAGGGTTCACTTCACAGGGTGATGCAAGGCAGATTCAAGCCCTTCTACCTACCAGCTCAACTGAAGATTGTTACTGGGCAACACACAGCAGAGGAGCAAGGAAAGCCACTTCCGAGAATCAGAACCCCCCCCGCATTTACTTGGTCTCATCAAAAGCAGGGGGGACAGAGCCCGTTTATTCCTCCGCAAGGGCCTCTGGCTGAGAGCTTCTGAAATAGCACCGCACTTTGTGATGTCTCAGGTCGCACCACTCCTCCTTACAAAGACCACGTTGCACAGGTCAAGAGATCACACAGAGGTCACACAAGACCACCGGGGAGCACTGACAAGCGTCCACGGACACACGGTGGTTCCCAGCTGGGGCTGGTGCCTGTCCATTATTGTACCTTGTCTCCTAAATTCCTACTGGGCTGTCCTACCAAGAGGCTGATGCCCTCTGGTGACTGGGTCAGAAGGATCAGGCTGGCCTCCACCAGGGTAGGGCACTCTCCCTTCCTTTAAGCTGAGGTGCAGCAATACACGGTAGTGATACTACGGTTCCTCTCTCCAAAGACAACTCCTGGAGCTGCAGACGTCCTGCCCAGCCAAGCCGTGCCAAGTTTCACTCCAATCAAAGCACACAGGCGTTGTGACTTTGTCTAGAACTTTTATTTCAAGGAGCAGAACGCTTTTGAGCATATTCACAAGAATAAATATAAAATTACTCTTCAGAGTAAGAAGACGAGCTTTTATAAAAATATATCTCTATCCCACAGAACCACTCAGTCGAGGTTCTCGTTAGGAAATATTATTTAATAAAAAAATAAAACACTGAAAATAAAATGCTTGACCTATACTGATTGGATCACCAAACAACTGAAATTTTCAAAAGTATATAAATATTGTAAATATTGTTAATAACAATAACATTTAAATAGACGGGAAGCGAGTCCATCCAGACGAACGGAACGCTGCAGAAAGCGGCGTTGCTTCTAGAGGGCACCAACTTCCTTGTATTCGCCGGCGTTCGTTTGTCTCCTCTTGTTTCGGTACCTGGAAGCAGAGGACAAAAGCCTGAGTTCCGGAAGTCCAGTTGGCTTTTGGGAAGTAAAAGAGGGAGGGGAGGTGAAGGAAGCAAAAAACGAGCTGTATGACCTCCTCTTGCTTGGTTTAAACCTCTAGCAGCTAGGCTCTGTCTGTGCTCACTTCCAGGGCTGAGGTAGCTTGCACGCAGAGTCTCATTTCTCAACTCTTCACTGAAGATTTCCCATCTGCATTAAAGTCTCGCTGCTGGCACTAGGCTTGTCTGTGAGAAATCCTGCTGGATCCTTGCCTGCAGTAGGGCTGAGCACCCTAACCGACTAGGTCATCTTCTGTTAGAGGCGACGCGCCACCGAGTCTTCACGCAGGCAAGAGGAATCGCGGTGGTGACCGTCTAGCTACGAGCTCCGCAAAGCTGAGCTCTCCCTTTTTGGGGGCTGTTCCACCTCCTCGGCTCTCTGACAGCTGCTTATCACGAGTTATTAGCCTGAAGAACGATTCCTGCTGCTTGTGGGTCAGCCCATGGAGAGGACTACTGTCCTCCCTGGTAAAGCTGGTACGGCGATGCTTGAGGTATCACCGTCCCCACAATAACACGGTAGATTGGCAATGTAGGTGGTGTTAGTCCAGTCGCCCTCCAGCTGGGGACTGGGGAGATGGCATTGCCAAGGAAAGGAACCGGGACTGGAGAGGCGGCATTGCCAAGGAAAGGAACCGGCACTGGGGAGATGGCATTGCCAAGGAAAGGAACCGGGACTTTCCTATTCCCTCCCTGCTCTCTCCTTTCCCTCAGCACACCCTCCCAGACGGACGTGCGCTAACCACCGCTGACTCGCCTTCCCGAGGCACGAAGAAAACCCTTCTTACCTTCTGCAGATGTAGTAGCTTGCGATCGAGATGGCGGCGAGGAAGAGGAGGACGACAATAACCGTCAGCGCCACGTACTCCTTACTGAGGGGCTGTCTGACAAGCTCTGAATGCACGCATCGCACGCCAGAGAAGCCCACGTCACACCTGCGGAGGGGACGGGCAGGATTAGAGGCATGGCCGTGGGGTTACGCTTTCTAAGTCCGCGTAGCACGTCATAGTGCTGGCCTGCTGCTCCCTCGGTGAGAGGCGATTTGAACCGACCTAACTCCAGCCCGTGTGGTCCTAGAAACGGCTGCAAGTTCTTCAGGTAAATGAGGAATAGCCTTAAAAACGCCTGGAGGGTAGGCTTTCTGTAGGCTGGATCAAGGGAGAGACCTGGCTGCTTTGCCCGAGGTCTGGATCTCACAGCGCTGTAAATGCAGATGAAGAGGGAAGCACCTCAGAACGAGTGTCCCGAGTTTAAGCTGGGTTGGTGACTCATTTCAGGTGTCTAAGACTCTCACCTGGGTTTCATGGAGCCAGCACAAGTGCTGAGCACCTGCTTAACTGCAGCTGAGGTGCCATCACAGATGTACTGCTCCTCTGTAAGTCCTTGTGAGCAGTTAAACTCTTGGAGCTGGAACACCGATCCAGCCGTGCCCACCGCAGCCAGACCAAAGGCCGCGTACGGTTCACCTCAAAGCCCACCTCGGGGGGTCTGCGGGACACCTCGCGCCCCGTCCGTACCTGCAGTAGTGCTCATCCAGGTCCACTATGTACACGCACTGTCCGTGGAAGCAGTAGTCCTTCATTTCAGGCTTGCATCTAGTGATCCCGACCTGAGCCACACGCGGACTGTTCTCTGTCTGGACTGCAAGGAGATTGTGTTAGCATCTCATCAGCTTTAGCTTCCTTCTGTATTTCCCAAACAACGTACAAGCTTTACAAGTACAACCCAACGGTCCCGCCCCCAGGAGACCTCCAATGCGCTAGGCATTAGAGCAGGTGAGTCTTCTAAGCAGGGAGAGGATTTTCCCAGGCCACCGCTATACTGACTTGTCCTTCGGGAGATCCACAGAAGCGCAGTGCACTTACTTAGCGCTGTCGTGCAGTTCTCCATCTCACCAGGCCCACATAACGGGATCACCGTTGTGCCCAGCACTGCTTGCAAGAGGTAACCTAGAAGAGAATAAAAAGCAGGGTCAAAACCAGGTGCTTTTCAAGTACAGCGAAGCGTCTCAGCTGCTGTGCTGTAGTTAACACCAGAAGAACAGAAGCTTTTTATCTCGGTAGGAAAAACCCAGTGTTGTCAGCTGAAAAACGTAGGTCTGAGAGATCAGCTCTCCCAAGAGCCCAGAGAAACATCTCTGAAATAGAAACTTGTCATGTAGAACAGAAATCAAACAGAAACTCGGTGTCTGCGGCCCTCGCAGCCGCACTCTGAGTGAAACCGGGCAGGAACAGGCTTGGAGAGATTACACAGGGGAGCAGAAATCAGTCCCGCTCTGACCGTGGGAGGGTCTGACCAGCCCGGCACAGCACCTGCGCAAGGGCCAGGGTTCCAAGTTAGGCACGACGATCCAGCGCTCATCGCAGGAGGAGTTCTGTAGGTGAGCAACATCGAGATGTCCTTGAGTCACAGCAGTCCAAGGGGAGAGGATTTCCTAGGACTCAGCAAGTCAGTGCAGCTGGTGACTCAGCACCGCAGGCCAGTGCCCAGCCAGGCTCAGCACCCCAGCACTGGCTTCAGGGACCACGTACTGCTCGAGGTGGGCTTCAAAGCTCCTCTGCTCCTGATCAGCAAAGAGCTTCCTCAGCCCTCTGCCTGCTGTAACCAGCCCGAAAGGCTGGGCAACTCCTGCGCTTGTGCTGGCGTTTTTCAGTTAAAGCCCGCTTGCAAAGGCAGCTACTGTGAGACATCAAACCCTCATCATCTGCTCACTGGGCTGGAGAGGTTACTGACCACTTTATGGGTCCTGGGCCATGTTACTTATCTCAGGAGAACCCCAGAAGAAAACGGGTGCGTTTCTGTCCTTCCCTCACCACCCGCACTAAAGCAAGCTGCAGCGCAGCAGGTTTGATGTGTGTACCGGACGTAGCAGGAGACAGGACCCCGCAGGCTCAGGAGTGTGGCTCCCGGAGCGGTGGCTCCATTTCCCTGGGGAGCAAGGGCCCTCCTTTTCTCCTCCTCTTTCAGAGACTCAGCTGATAAAGCGTTCTGACACCTTTTGGGCCGTGTAGCGCTGCACAGACACAGCTCTCAGGTGTTCTACCAGGTAAACTAACATTTCCAAGCAGGATTTGAAGGCCAACACAAGTACTTGTAGCTTCTTGGCTAGCCCGTGAGGAACAGTCAATATTTTCCCCAGCTGGCCATGAAATCCACTTGGCTAACACTCCCTCTGTGGTCACCAACTAACCTGCTCCTGAACTGCTTAGTCATCAGCCCCATTCCAGAGAAGTCTGTAATTTGTGTCTTTGGGCTGTTTGCCTCTATTAACCTGTCAGGTCATGCATGTCTAATGGAGGGAGTGTGCCTTCATAATTTCTTGATCACTCTAATTCAACTCCAGTTATTAGAAAGTTTCATTACATGTCAGAGTTAAATCTGGCAGTGATTTATGAACTTCCTGCAGCTCATCTATTTCTGGGGATTAGGAGGCTTCCTTTACGCTTTATTCCAGCGAGACACAAGAGCGGCAGGAGTATCCCTCTTAGAGGGACAGGGCGGGGGGAGATGTGTGCATTTGACTGCATTTCTTTAAAAGCACCATTCCTTCTCCTCGCCACCCCCTCCACCGCGTTCCTTGCGAAGCTAATAAGCCAGGTTCCCACCAAGCTTTAGAAGAAAGGACAAAGACTAGGCCTGGCAAGGGGAGAGCAGTAACAGACCCACGAGGCTGGTATCTTGAGGTGGACAGGAGGCTAAGCTGGAGACATCTGTGCCTACCAGCATGAGTCAGCAGGACCTGCCTTTCACTCCAATGGGGCAGGACCAGCAAGTTTACTTTCAGGGTGGGATTATTGTTTCTTTTTTTTCAAACAGCACTGCGCTCGCTACAGATTTCACCGGGAGAAGCACTTTAACACCTGTGTAAGGTCAGTTTGAGCGGCCACGACAGAAAGTTGAAGTGCTTGAAGGATGAGGCCGTTGGGCAGGCTTTGAGCTTCAAACAAGCCCTCGGTGTCACTGCAAAGAAGGGACGCTGAAATCCCGAACAAGACGCTCCCTCCTGTTCCCCACATAGGGCTGCTATCACCTCTGCATGATGCGCCACGGCAAGATTTAGTCTGGGGACAGACGACAGGGACGAACGCAAGCGAAGGCAAAATATGCCAGAGGTACCTGAGAGAACCGCTTCTGCCTCACTTAGTTTGGTGAATGGATGAAGCCCGCTGACGATCTCTTTGAGCCTCCGTGTTTCTGTCTCAGCTTGGGTACTTCCTTGATCTGAGCATCATCTGAGCACGGGCTCTTCAACATGAAGTTCCTCATTCAAGAGTCATCAGAACACGACTTTTGCATTTGAGAAATTCAAACTTAGGTACATGAAAGAGATGGGCCAGGTCCTCTCTTTGCTCCAGGAGGCGCTTTCCAGCTACAGGAAAGGCCAACACTCAGACACCCGCGAGGGACAAAGTAAAAACGACCTCCTCCCGCGACAGAGAGCAAAGGCTTGCTCCATTCCAGCCATGCTGGGAAGGCTGGAGTGCGGGCATGGACATCTGCTGACACCCAGCAGTATTTTCTGCGTTCGGGCAAAGTTCTTCCTGCTCTGCACTGTTGTATTTTGCCCTTTCGCCCGTGCACATACTTCTCCTCTGACATCAGCGGGAGGGGGATCCCGCGGGAGGACAAGGGATCCACACACTGCAGTGGAAGGGGAGCCTCTCCCGCGGTAATTACCAGGTGAACTATACCAAACGTAGGGCCTGGGAGAGGTGGTTATATTTTTACTCCTTCGCTGCTCACTGAGCAAATACTCTAGCGGGTACAAGATAAGAGCGATGGGACGGAGGACATTCAGGTGTGCCCCACAGGCGCGCGAGGGCTACGCCGATTGCTTCACCACCATTCCTCTAAGGGTAACACGGGCGGCAGTGGCTGTTACTGGAAGAGGAGCAATGCTGCCGTTTGCTCATCCTTGCACGAAGGATGAAAGGAAAAGGAGGGACCGAGACGGGCTGCCTTGGCCTCCTGCAGAGATGACGCGCGAGAGCTAATATCATTTGTCCACTGAAAGGCAGCTATGGTTTCCAGTGACACGACGGCTGCTGAGGATGAAGGATGCACAAACAGGACACGCGTCACTGAGAACTAGTCTCCTGGCAAGATTTAGGCCCATTTTTAAGGGCAATTGTCTGAGAGGTCAGTCATCAGCTGAGTCAGCTTTGCCCGTCACCGAGATCACTAGTCTTCTGCTACTTCAGCTGAAGAAGACTCCGTGATGCCACTGGACGTTCGGCATGTCTGTGGTCTCTGCCCAGCGGCAGTGCCTACACATTCCACCTGGGTCGCACTTTCAACGCGACGCCAAGCGCAGAGGTGTCCGGGTGACACGCACCTGGAGGACCTCAGCCCGTTTTCACCTTTAGAGACAGACCAAGGTGGATCCCCATCACTTCATTTTGGACACCCAGAAACACACAAGGTGTACAGGTTGCTCTTCTCACCCGTGTGAAAGGAGATGCTACCAGCCCTTTCCACCCCTTGTCCCCCGCGGTCTGTGGATGTTTGTCCTGTTGTCTAAACGAAGGCACCAGATGTGACGGGACTGAGAGAGACAGGCTCAAATAAATTACCCTTCTGGTAACTGGACAGAAGCGTCTATCCGTGTTTCTGGGAAGTAGAGCCCAGGTTTCCTCCCCTCGTGTTTCGTACCCATGGCTTCGCAACTGCCAGGTCCAAGTCACAGATGCCCAGGGCCAAGCCGAGAGCAGCTCTGAGGCAGCTCTGGAAACAGCAGCTTGTATGGGAAGTTTATTGCTCCAAAATTGCTACAGACACACATGATCATCTTCAACGTTGTGCCAGGACTTACCCTTAAGCAGAGATAAAGCAGATAATTACATATTATGTGCACCCAGTCATCCCAGCAGTGCTTCCACCCCTGCGGAGACCTGCACACCGGGGATCTCATTCACACGCTACCCCGGCGCCTGGGCCACTGCCTTCCACCACACGCGTGGGAGCAGAGGTCCCTACCCCACAGAAGCAGCAGAAATCCGTTACTGCTTCCAGTCAGACACATCAGCCACCGACTTTTTCCACATCTCCAGACTCAGCCACCTTTATGTCCAGCCCGCTTGCTGCTGTGACACAGGAAAACAAAGTCAGCAGCTCCTGGAACTGTCCAGTGAGCCCGGGGGACAGAGACCTGCCCTCTCCCACCGAGTGGGCATTACAGGGGCTGCAAGGAGACCCGTGCCAGGCTCCCGCAGTAACTCGGGGAAAAGGCGGGGCCTGGGCTCGGCTCCATCACCACCACATCACCGCGTGGCTGGCACAACCCCACGGCTCCTCAGGGGCGAGCTGCCTTTCTGCTGCACAGTCACCAAGCCCGCGATAGCCAGGATATGAAGCAATGCCTGTCTCTTCAGCAGGGAACCCCTTCAACTCTGTCTCTAGCTGGCGTTACGCCGGTCTTCCTAGCTCCTGCCAGCGGCCCCGAGTTTTGCTTACACTACCGACCTGGGAGGGAAAGGCAGTAAAGTGCTCGTGCCACACGTAATGATGCCATCTAACTATGACTAATCTATCCCCTGCTATTAGATTTTGTGCCTGCCCCGGAAATAAATAAATCCGCATAGAAATCCACAAAGACACACCAGTTCCAGTGCCAGTTCTGTGCAAAGCATGGCTGAGTCACAGAGTCCCCGATGTTTAGCCCGCTGTCCTGGCGAGTAAGATGCTGTGCGGCAGCTGATCCAGAAGCTATGACGGAAATAGCTGGCCGAGATGAAAGGCAGAAACTCGCGCCGCAGCGGGCTCCGCGGATGAGGCAACACCTGCCCCAAAAGAGAAGTTTTGGGAGCCGAGCTTTCCCTGAGCCCAACATCAGGAGTGTGAGAATATGCCCTGTCGCTGACGCAGCACACGAGCGTGCCAGGCCCGGGTCCCGCCTCAGACGTGTGCTGCCCGCTCAGCTCGAGTCACCTCGCGGGGCCAGCTCTCGGCAGCCGCTGCCAGCGCCCCGCAGAGCCGTGTGGCAAGGACCAGCTCTTGCCTCACCGCGCGCCCGGGCTCCAGGCTCTCAACGCTCTAAGGACACACGTGTTCACCACTTTGGACTTTCAGGTAGCTTATGTCATGCAACAGAGGAACGCGCTCCCAGCGAGGAGGTGGAGAAGTGTCAAGCAGAGGGAGGCCACAACCTGTTCTGTTACCATGAGGAAGTCTCTGCTGCCGTGGGGATTCACCCGCTGAGCTCACCCAGCGCACAGCCTGGGTGCAGGCAGTGGGACCCGACTGCTCAGAAGACAGTGAAAGAGAACAGACTGCACTGCCTTGTGAGCAGACCTGGGGAGAAGGGGAATAAACTTCCACCTTTGCTCGGGCACAGGACACACCTGGGCATCGCACAAGCAACGAAACGTCCCACAGCAACACCCCGCAGAGCGGGACCCGTGTGCTCCGCTCCTCACCCACCCACCCAGCTACACCCATCCCCGCCTGCCACTTCGTCCGGGAGAAGAAACACGTCGGCTCCACCTGAAGGCAAGCTGAGCTGTACCTTCTGACAGAGATTTTCCAGCACCTAGAGAATGCCCCAGCCCCGAGACTCGGCACCCGGCCCCGCCAGCCCCTGCCGCGGGGGGAGCC
>VZZY01022323.1:141063-191336 GCA_013400335.1 Eurystomus gularis
GGGGGGGGATGCTCCGGGGGGAGCCGGGCGGGGATGCTCGGGGGGGGGGAGCCGACACTCACCGAGGAAGAGCAGCAGGCCGCGGAGCCGCAGACACAAGGCATCCATCGGAGAGAGGAGGAGGAGGCAGGGGAGCAGAGGCGGCAGGCGGCTGCGGCGGAGCGGAGCGGGGCAGCGCTGTGGGTGNCCCCGCTGTGCCCGGGGGCGAGCCCGGGGGGTGTCCGGCCCGCTGCCCCCGCCGAGGAGACGGGAGGGGAGCCCCTGCGGCTGCTGCCTGCTGGCCGGGCACCTTTCGCTGCCCGTATTGTAGACAGCATTAGAATCATCAGGCGGTTTGGGTGGGAAGGGACCTGCAAAGCTCCTCTGGTCCAACCCCCCTGCAGGGAGCAGGGACATCTGCAGCTAGAGCAGGTTGCTCAGAGCCCCGGCCAACCTCACCTGCAATGGTGCCAGGGATGGGGCAGCGACCACCTCTCTGGGCAACCTGCGCCAGGCTCTCACCCCCCCCAGCATAACAAATCTCTTCCTTACATCTAGTCTCAAACTCCCCTCTTATTTTAAACCCATCGCTCCTTGTCCTGTCACTACAGGTGCTGCTAAAAAGACTGTCCCCACCTTCCTCACAGGTCCCCTTTGAGTACTGAAATGCTGCAGTACGGTCTCTGCGGAGAGACTGCAAATAGCACATGGGGTCCTAAACTCGCCCAGCCCCTCCGTGCAAGCGGGCCAAGGCGCTGATGCCCGGGACTTCCCGGGGCGAGGGATGCCCACGGCCGACCGCCCAGCCTTGGCACCGCCGCCTCCCGCGTGCCTTTGATTCATCGGCGCGAGCTGTGACGGTGTGAGACCCAGGCGGGTCAAAGGGCCACCGGGCCATCGCGCAGCCACCAACACCGCCGGCATGGGAGCCAAGGTTTGGAAAACACCGAACACAGCCCAAAACACGTTGCCTTCGCTAATCTCCCATCTCCTGGCATTTCTGAAGTGACCCTCGGCACACGCGTGCTGCTGCCAGGAGCCTCAGCGCTAGGGGCAGAGATGGTCTATTAAGTTCCAGCGCAGGCCACAGGAATGCCAGCACCTCACCCAGCGCCCGGATCGGCCGCCACCATCTCAAGGTCAGTGGGTGCTGACGCCACGTGGTTCCTCCAGGCCTTGGCCTCCTCACAGCCTGGCAGCACGGGCTGTTCCTGGCAGCAACAGATCTTCCAGTTACTTAGTTACAGCTACTTTTCTAAAAAATTCCTTTCAAGCATCTTGCTGAAACCCACGTGCCCCGTGGCTATGCCGGGAAAGGCCTCGTCCGGCACTTCCATCCCGTCGCCGGATGGCTGAGGGATACCTCACCCCCAAATCTCTGCCGTACAGTCTTCCCTGAAGGACAAAGTGTGTTTTACCTAAGCAAAAGCTGCTCAGCAATGGTGGTTACTACTGTTCCTTCCAAAGGAAGAAAGTCTTTCTCCACCTTACTGCTTTCCACCGTCAAAAAAGGCGAGGTGATACCCGATTTACTGCAGAACTGATAAGCCTGTCTCTCAGTGTAAGGAATTCGGATACTGATAGCGAGGTGCAGTTTAACAGCTGATGACTCAAGCACCCAGAGTTTCTCCATTTTATAAGTGGTTATTGATACAGGAGAGTTACTTGTAGGAGATACTGCAGAACACGATATCCTGCATCTCCACGTTCAGACTGCAATTATAGGTACTCAAGACAGAATTCAGGGAGCTGGAAGACATCTGGTACTTACAAATCACACTCCTCCTCACGCTGGGAGCATTTTCTTAGGTCTACAGAAGTGCAGAGGTGCTGAAATGTAAAAGGCAACGTGTTATAGAATGGTATGTCAGCACCATTTACTAATGATCCAACTGCTATGAGAGACGGCAAGAGAAACGCAGTGAAGATGCGTGTGAAGGCAGCGGTTCATCCTCCGCAGGTGGGACTACATACCTGGGATCTTTTTCCAAGTCCCCCTTTCCCCCCTCTAGCACTCGGTCCCGGCCCACCCCGGCGCGGTCGGTGTACCGCTTTAAGATGAGCAGATGGAAGCTGTTTCTGATGTCAGATGACTTTTCGTTGCTGCTTTAGTTTGGGCCGATCCCCCTTATTAAGGATTTTATTGTCTGCCCTTTCAGGGATCGTCAGGAGCGAAGGGAGGAATTGCAATGATTAGTGAAGCATTTCTGTGTGTGGCCACACAGGTGCCTTAAAAAGCAGCATCACTGTAGAACTTCTACTTTATAATTAATTTCACCCTTAAATTCCTGCGTGATTTATCCTCTGAAAGAGAGCATGTAATTATAGTGTTGCTCCGATATCCAGATACCGAGTTACGCTGACACAACTGGAGCATTCATTGGAATTTCCTCTTTCAGATTTGAATGTATGGAAAACACGTATCATATGCACATCTCGGTTTCATCTTTCTGTCATGTCCTCTGTCCCGTGACAGGGGATTCTGCAACCGCCACCCCGGCTCGTGCCTTTCGCCCTGCTCTCCTCCACCTGCAGCCTGCCGCTCGGAGCACGGTTGCTCCACACCTCGAGACCCAGTTTCCCGAGAGGCTGCTCACTGGGAGCAGCCCCGTCCCGCACCGGCGGGTTCGTTGTGCGGTAGCTTCGCTGCATCCCACAGATCCGAGCGCGGAGGGACGTGTCTGTACAACGCCGAGAGGCAGCACGGATTGGGCAACCCAGCAGCACGGGAGCATTTCAGCCGGTGGCCTGGATTTCAGCGGGGCTGAGCCGGCACGCCCGGGCCGAGGCAGCCGCGGATTCACGCCATGAGGCATCAGACCTGCGAGTAGCCCCCGGAAGGCTTTGGCGTTGCAGGGTTTTCTTCTTTACCACGGAAATACCGGAAACCCTTGTGCCAAAGACTCGCTTGCTTTCACTAACTTGCAAAGGCTTAATGACCTCTTTAAAGAAAACCTCTATTACAACGTACCTAGGCTCAACTCAAGCCCACGTTGTGCTCAGTCCTCTTTCAACGTCTCAGGTATTCATCTCCCTTCTTCTCAGAGACCCAGAGCAGTGACATTTCAGGGTACGGACTGAAATACGCTGTGCTCGACAGTACTTTTCCTCGCGGTGACTTGTTGTAGAGCACGTGTGTTCATAGCAACGAACGGGCGCTTCATGCACGTGTTTTCACATAACCGTAACCACACACAACAAGTGACTGCGCTACTTACTTCAGCTGCTTCCCCCAGGACTTGTCATCCCGTTTTTAACGCGTTGCCGTTGTGGGGAGGGATCTGCATCGGTTTTGTCAGTCGAGAAGAAGACCTATTGGCAAAAGCAACAGTTCTCTGTTAGAAAGCATCTTTGAAACCGGAAGAAAATCGGTCCCAGTCTTGCACTGAAGCACTCAGCGCTGTTACACACGCACACTAAGAAAGAAAAAGCAGCATTTCCATAACTTCCCAGGAAAATCAGCCAGCATTTTTGGAAAGCTCCCATTGCACAGCAGGAGAGCCTCTCCAGAAATCCTCTCAAAAGACCGGCCGGCTGATGGGAGGACAGCTCGCTTGGCAGCCTTTCCATTCGGACCACAGATTTAGGTTAAGTATGAAAATCTCAAGTGGTAAAAAGCACGGGGCTCACGCTGGAGCACAGACGCCCTAAGAAGGGACTACGTTTAACTGGGAGCGCAGACGAGATCGTCTGGAGGAAATGGAGTAAGGAATTCCTCGAGCTAAACTTACTCCCTACAAAGGTCAGCTTCGAATCTGCCATGTAGGTGAGGGATGAATCAGGGCAGACGTTCTCGAGCAGCCAAGCTCTCCTAGGAGCCACGGGAGCTCAGATCGCTGCCCCCCCGGCCGACAGCGCCTGTGACGCCTCTTCCCGTAAGCGCAGGCTGAGCTCAGAGCCAGCGGACAACACGGATGTTTTGCTGTTGTGAAAACAAACAAACAATCAATCCCCCAGATTTGCCCCTTCCTGAGTCAACTTCTTGGGTGAGCTTTCACTTGCAATTTACAAGAGAAGGAAAAAGCAAAGCCCAACCAGCCCGTTCCCATCCATCCCGAGGTGCCTCGGGTCTGCCAGTTCATGCTGGCTTGCAGTTTGAAAAGCTTCATTCTCCTGCCTTGTGTGACATTTCCATTACTCTCCCCTGGGCAACTCCTGAGTGGCTCAACACATCTCACGGGCAGGCAGAGCTTCCTAACGCTCGGCCGGTGTTTTCCCTTTCCTAATTATAGCTCAGGGCTCCGTGCAAAGTGATTTCTTAGCCTCCGAGGGGTTTGCAGCTTTTTTTGGCTTATGGAGCCTTTTTGTGGCTTCTGCCTTTCCTTGCTGCCAGACAAACCCGTGCAAGTGTTTGGTCCGTACCCTCGTAACGGCTGTGGCCAAGCCCAGTCCATCCCATGTCACTGCCCAAGTGATCTGTTGCGGATAGGAGAAGGGCTGAGGTGGAAGAAAAGGGGTTTTCCCCACAGCATGTAGCAGGCGGCAAGCAAGCCGGGAGAAGGACAGCAGCCCCTTCCCCATTAGTCTTGTGGGCAAAGACCCGCTGTGGGCACCGCGGGGAGTCGGCGGACACTCGCCAGCTCCTCTGCGGCTTTCATCACTGCAGCCAGTCCCAGCTACAGGCTCTCCGTGGCTACCTTCCGTCCCTCTCCTCTACCTTCCGTGCAAGTGCAATTCAGCCCTTCCACTTGCTGCTGGGATAAAAGCAGGGCACAGGCTGGCTGCTGGGCTGCTTCCCAGCGCTCGCCCCGCGGAATCGGAAGCCGCAGCCCCGAGCTGTGCCTCGCCCTGCGCTCCGGTCCCTGCTGTGCCACCGCGACTGCAGCCGTCCGCAGACTCCGCGTTTCGGCTGCGACTTAGTGGTGACTGTCACCCGCACCTCAGGTATGTGCACGGGGAGCCGGGGCACCCTCGACACAAGGAATGTGTTATTAGGGGTGATGGAGTAAACAGCAATTCACCCGAAACCAGCTCAGCCAGCTGAAGCCAACTCTAGGAAAGAGGCACGGGTCCACCGTGTATTTGTTTGGCCTGGTAACAAGCGCTAAGCATGGGAGCAGATGCACTTAGTGGAATTCCCCCATCCACTAGCATCACGGGACACTCCCATTACTGTTCTGATAATTACTGTTAATCATTACTATTACCAAAGTGACCAAAAAAAAAAAAAAAAAAAGCTGTCGGGACCAGGCCTTTATTGTTCTGGCTGTTGTCATGCAGAGGTGATGAGACAGCCTGCCCCAGGGAACCTATAAACATGGCTGCCCAATTCATCACTACCCTCGTCTTTCAAACTAGGACACTGTGGTCCACGATGGAGCTCCCCTACCCCTCGAGCACAAAGAAGCCTCCGCACTCCCTCCGGCTCGCGTCGGCCCGGAGCCAGGCTGTCCACACCACGCTCCCTGTCTGCTGAGGTGCAGCTGGAAGGGAAAGAAGCCCGCCAGGAATCCTTCAGGGTCCCAACACTCAACAAGATGTTCCCATTCGGTGTTTTCCCTGCCTGGGCCCAACCTGCTATAAAACCCCGTATTCTTTTGATCTCCAGCGAATCGAATGCCACCAGCTCCTGAGAGCCAACCGTGAGTCACACGGTATGCGGAAACCTCTGGGGTTTGGTTTGGGAACGACCAAAATGATGTGAAATCATCTTCTAGTCACCTTCTCCTCCCATCCACAGCCTGAACATCACCTCAGGTATCCAAGCCTCCCTAGACACCGTCGCTAGGTCACAGACTGAAGAAATGGATTAGCCAGCTCAGCCACGGACTGGGTGACAACGGCGAGCCCCGTGGGCCTCTGTGGGGCTGAGAAAGGCAGAGGCAGGCCCAGGTGGAAACCTCCAGCACAAGAGGAAACCATCTGCCTGCAACATTGACTTTCCTCTCACATCTGCAGGTCTGGCTGCCATCAGCCACCAGGAAAGCAGACGGACCCCGGTTTTCTGCTCAGAGCTGGGTGTTCCCCAGCCCGTCTCGGGACCGCAGCGTAGATTCCTCCCCGACTAAGAACCCAAACAGGTCGTGTTCAGACCCTGCCTCTCCACCCATGGGTAGGGAGGGTGCTGGTCGCCCGCTGCATGCATGGGACGTGGGATTAGGGGAGGAATCTGCAACTGGATGTCCTGGGGCAGAGGTGCCAGCAGCTGGTCAGCTGACTGTGACACCTCCACGGCTAACTCCTCTGTGCGGTATCGACACATCCACCCCCTCGCCCTCGTTCCTGCAGCTTGGCGTTATTTAAGAGATGCAGGAGATTTCCTTTATGACGCTCGGGGCGCATGCGCGCACATCAAGTGGGACAGGACAAAGGCCAGGGCTGGGTTTAATTAGATCAGTGTCAGTCATTAAATTAAGAGCAGCGCTAAGCCAGGGCTGGCAGCTCTTGGTCAATGCTTGGTCAATGTCCTTCATACATGGAGAAAAGGGGCTACGGATAAGCGTCATTAGCCAAAGCTGCCGCGCACGAGGTAGGTCTCTGAATCTAGTTCAACCCCTCAGTTAACAGCAGTCCCTCTACAGGCCTTCCAGAGAAAACAGGCATCCCTGAGAACGGCTTTTTTGTAAGAGTCTGGATGGAGGCTGCACATGAGATGCGCAGGGTGAGGCACTCGTGGCCATCGACTTGCAGCGTGCCTGCAGCAGAGGCCACCCCTCCGTCCACAACACGCTCACGTTCCCGCTCCACGCCCGGATCAATCGGCCCTGCCCAAAGCGCGCACCCGAGCAGCCCGCCAGCGACCCGAGCACGGGCCGCTGGGTTAGCGCAGGAGATGGCCTGTCTCGGGTGGCCCTGCTCTTTTCTCTCCATCCCGGCTTCTCAACCCTTCCCCCTGTTCTGTTCCCGTAACATTCCCCTTTGTGAACCGGGACACGGATTTCCAGGAAGGGCTGCTGTACGCAACGCTCATTTCCCATCTTTCCAAACCAACCACTTTAAAGGGCGCGTAGGTTAACCGAACGAAAAGAGAGGTCCCTGTGCAAGCCTCTCGCCCCTCTCTCCTGGAGCGTTCTTATGCAAGGCGCCGCGTTTGATGACGCTGGGGCAACTCCGATCACCGTGCCACGGATCATCAGAGCGGCTGGCTGCATTGCGGATGTTGGCGGAATCGTCTTTTACGCAGATCCAACCAACATCGGAGCCTCCGGGCAGCGGCCTGCGGTTGTTTACGCGCTTTTCATAAACAGGATGTTAATAATTTGTAAATATCCTGTTGGAAATGCCTCAGCTGCGCTTGCAAGTTCACAATAGACCCGTTTGATACATGCCCGTGCGCAGTGAGTCTCCCTCTATTAAAACTTCGCTGGTAAAGTTGCACAACTCGTCACTGACCACGACAACTGCCTCTAATTGTACGTACCAATGCTTCTACTTCATGGCTTCTGCAAACTGCGGAGTGGGTACGTCTCCAGAGCATTTTCCAGGGAACTATAAATCACAGAGACAATACATTATTGTTGTCATCGTTTTCCATAGGCTTCTACTCTGCCGTTCTCATTCGGGTAGGGAAAGAAAGGGAATTACACTGCTCTGAATTCTCGTTGCTACATCTCACCTAGGGGAAGGGTTTTCTTTCTCCTTCGTATAAACTTCCACTTCAGCTGCATGAAGATGGGGAAGCACAAGCGCACGCACAGGCAACTGTAAAACTTTCTTGGAAATTCCTTCGGTGCTGCAAAACAGGGTGTTTCGATGGTCAATAATTAGATACCTGCCCATAAACCCGCAAATTTTCCGCACTAAATCTAAAAATACCTTTCCAAAAGAAGCGGTAACACTAACCTCTCGTGTTTCAGCAGTCCACCACAGGACACGTCCTCTCAGCAGAGCTAGAGAGAGGCCAAAAGTTCCTTCTAAGCTAAGGGCTGTGTTAAAAGCAGTGCACGCCTACCCCATTTAGCACATCTTTAACCGACTCGGTAGCTGGCTCTGGGGGACGGAGGAGTTGCCTTCAAGCAGAGGGAAGCTCCGGCTCAGAAGCCAACAGAAGGACAACAGTAAGAGCCCTTGGCGTAGGAGAAGTCGAAGCACCAAGCTGCGTCACCCCTAATCCACATGTGAACAACCCGCTGCTGGGAGTGTGCTGATGCCACGCTGTCTGACAGTTCATCCTCAGCTCCAAAACAAGTGTCTCAAGGAACTGTAACTCCAGGCTACAGCTGTGCTACCGTAAGGTCAGATGCCAGTAAAGCATCCAAGAAATAATAGTTGACCCAACCTTAAATGCCACTTGCGCAGGTGAAGGAGTCCTCTGAAGAAAGTATACCATTGCTGTCTCCGAACATGTTGCATCTAAAGAGATCCTGTCTCGGCTACCTGGTGCCCTTCGAAGTTCAGAGCTATTTCTTGCCAAACCCCTGGGGTCCGCACATCGCACAGATCCTAACGCTGTCCTCATGGACCTTCACGCTTCTCCAAGTCAAGCTGGTTTCCCCCTAGCCCCCACATCCCTATCTCTGCGGTATCCTTGACCGCAAACTGAGCATCCTCCCATCCAAGGTGCTACCTCCCACACAGAGGTACTCCATCGAGCCGTGCACTGCAGTAGAAGCTGTCTGTCTGAGCCCATCCAGCTTACTGTCCTCGCTGAAGATCGTTCGGAAGCCCCCGGCCTCTTTAGAAGGGCCATGACAGCCCCTTAGCTACGTCTCTGACCCTGCACTGCAGCTGTGTGGTACTCCCCAGCTTGTCACCTGCATCTCGTCCCATCTCCCAGGTCCAGTCCCCCCCGGCCGTCACCACCATTTGCTGCTCTGCCTGGGCAGAAAGGCAGCGCATAAAGCCCAGACGGCCTGGCACAACAGACACCTGGTGCTGGTCTTGCAATGATTTTTTTCCTCTCAACAGTCATCAGCACGTATCAGAAAACGGTACTGGACTTGCGAGTCTTGTTCATGCCGCACAAAACTCCAGGGACACTGAGATAAGCTTTCCAACGTTTCCTGACCCTCCCGTTCTGCATCTCCTCCGTCCCTGCACACACACTTCCCCGCAGACTTTGGTAAAAAGGACATGAGTCATGTGCTGTGTCACAGCCTGCTTCCCAGAATCAGCGAGGCCAGTGACACCAAAACCTCCTTCCACAGGATTCCATTTTCTTCCCCTCTCCTCCTTGGGTGAAAGGAACAGGAGGGCAGGAGAGACTGCTCCCGAGAGCAGCTTTGCTCTGCCCGCCACAGCTGCACCGACCTGGGGGCAAGGACCGCGCTGCTGCCGTTCCTGCTGCCACCACAAGTGGGAAATGTTGGGCCTGTTTTTCACACCTCCAACCCATCACTGGCACCACTCGAGCACAAGTGCAGCTGGAAAAGGTGCTTGCTGTCAACGAAACGATTTTTTCTTGAATTCTT
The DNA here is from genome assembly GCA_013400335.1 of Eurystomus gularis. Classification (NCBI taxonomy): domain Eukaryota; kingdom Metazoa; phylum Chordata; class Aves; order Coraciiformes; family Coraciidae; genus Eurystomus; species Eurystomus gularis. Next base: position 150,393 of record VZZY01022323.1, read on the forward strand.
AAACGACTTCGTCTTTGATGTAACCCAAGGAGGAACAGGCGGCCGTGGGAGGTCCTGACGTTCTGAGGTAAATCGCAGTGCGCTGCACTCTGAACTCGGCCGGGCTTCAGATTGCTTTGCAGATAAAGCAGGAGGAAACTGCAACTTACACTCACTACAAGCATATCTACAGCCAAGGAACGAGATAACTGAATGCCCTTGAGGAGATATGAGAGGTATTTAAAGCATAAAAATCGCTTACCTTTCCCTTACCGGGCAGGCAGATAAACGCAAATGCCTCTGTTCAATAGTGCCTGAAAGTCTGATGCCAGCCCTCCAAAGCAAAGGAAATTAAGGCTTAGAAGCGGCCCCGGTGCAAGGACGTGCAACCCCAAGGAGAGAACTCACAAGTAAGCGGTTCTGGAGAACGGCACGAGTAGGCAAAGCGAGGGTGGGAGAGCAAAGGCCGGGCACAGAGCCTGGGTGTTCGACGAGGGCATTCCCAGCTTCCCAGGTGCTGTGTTCAGACTTTTGGTCACGCGGCTGCCGGGACAGACACCGCTCACCGCATGCTGCCAGAGGGTGGGAGCAATCTGCTTTACTGCTCCTGCCAAAAGCCTCTGTTAGCATATGTTATGAAAGCTCCGGAGAGGCAAAACATTCCTAAACCCACTTTATTAAAATTAGTAACACCCGAAACTCCCCCCAGTCGTTTGTGGATGGCAGGGCTGAAGGAGGCGAGCAGCAGAAGCAAAAGAAGAGACAGCGAAGCCTCCGCTTTGAGCGTGACGGGCCAGGGCAGTCTCTGTAATTTCGGCTGGCGGCGAAATGCCGCTTCCCCCACAGCACACGCTGAGGGCGAGACCGGTTTTCCATCCACAGATGCAAAGAGTTCCTTACGGACTGTGTTTTGGGTTACCGTCCTCCAGCGCCTCCGAACTCCTCTCACAGTCCGTACCGCTTTCATCCCCGCGGCATCCCTGTCGCTGCTTTGGTTCTTCTCCGACGGCAGCGCTGCCTGCAACCTCGGGAGCGCAGGGCCGGAGGCAGAGACCGGCACCTGCACCTCCTGCGGTGCCGACTCCGGCCCTCTTCACAGGCCTCTTCCTCCGCACGGCGAGGCAGAGGAGCGCCGGCTGCCGCCCAGGCTCCTTCTCCCGATGCTGCAGCTCCGACCCGTGCTGCGGGAGAGCGGAAGTGCAAAGCTGACCAAGGAGAGAGATTTAGGAGTGTCGAGACTGTCAGGTCGTTACATTCGGATGTGACAACCGCTTTGTCCCTCGGGCCTATTTCCTCCGCAAGCTGGGACATGCCAGAAGCTGTGCACGGTGCTCTCAGCAAATCAACCCACAGTTTTGTCCCTTCCCCACCCTTCGCACATGCCAAATAAACTTTTAGCTCAGGGAGCTTGCTGGTTTATAGAAGAGAGATGGGATTTAGCTCTACAGCTCGAGTCGGACCCTGTTTGAGCAGACACAAGCTTCTTGTGTACCACCCAGCTCCCGGTGATACAGGGAAATCTTTGCCGGGGCTTCTCTGGCAGTGACTTGCGTTAAATCACATGGAATGGTCGTTTTCTATTATTTCTGTGATCATCTTTGCATTCTGCAAAGGACCAGAAACCTCGGGGGAGTTTAACGTGTGGAAAAGACCAGGCTAAAGATTTTGTGCGTATTTTTTGCACAGGGATCTGCCGCTGCCGCTCCCCGGCAGAGCCCCCGCTGCCTTCTGCGCTTGCGGGGGTGGTTTTTTATCCTAACTGAGCTCTTTGGAAGACAACGGGGTGTTTTCTGCAGGACTTCTTGCACACGTACTGATTGGCGTGAACTCCAGTTCTAGGTTAACAAAGATCATTTTAATGAGAAATAAAAGACAAACTTGCTGTTCAACACTACCAAAACACCTGAAATCGAAGCCAGCGCCTCACGGGAACTTTTGGGAATCCCATGGCGCTCCAAAGCCATAAATGCCTCAACACACGAGGGCTCAGATGGTGCAAGTAACCCAAGCCTGCACCCACTGAAGGCAACAGATGTTTTACTATAGCCTGCAGCAGGGCTTGCAGTTAGGCCAGAGCTAGCTGGGAAAATCACAGATCCCTGCTTCATGATGAATTCCCTGGAAAAGCCTTCAGTGGAGGCACTCGACTGCTACACTTCACAAATGCTTCATGGTTAAGAAAGCCATCAAACTGACCCTACTTGGGATAACAGCCCTTTAAAGACCTTCCAGGCTGCAGTTTGAACATGGCACCTGAGTCACAAGAGGGCACTGGAGATGTCTGGAGTGATACCTTCCCTCTGCCCAAACGAACCGAGGAGCTCAAACCAGAGCAAAGGCGCCCTGAGGAGCAGCAGAGGAAAGCAAGGACGGCAGGCTCCATGTTTTCTTCCAACCCCATGAGATCTCTGGCAGCTTCTTCTCAGTGGGGTGCGGCTCGCCCTTGGTGGAGCTCAGAACTGGGGTTAAAAAGCTCCTCTGCAGCTCTCCCCTGTGCCCTGTTTGAGGGAGCAGTCTCCACACAGGGTACCTAAGGGTTCCCCTTCTGCATCGAGGCACTCGCTCTTGGTGGGAAGAGGGGACATCTGCTTTGGGTAGGCCAGGAAGGATGAACGGAAGCAGGCTGGAGCAGGAGGAAAGGGGCAGGGAGGAATGAGGGGCACGCAACTCTGCTCAACTCCCCCTGAACTCCTTGTTGTTTCACCGAGGTCACGGCCATTCCTGTGCAGGCCTCGGAGCGCGTGTGTGTGTCGGTGTGAGGTCTTGTCCTTCGCCTGCGTCACTCCCCATTCTTCTGGGGAACAATCAGGAAAAAACTCCTGGTGTTTCTTGGCTCCTACACGCATTTTTCACGCACCGGGGAGCACCTTGCCCATAGAGAACATTTTTTGGCTGCTGTAATCTTGATGGAAAAAGTAGTTAGCGATGGAGGACGGAATTCAGGAGATGCCTGAGAAGTGCCCGAGGGAAGAGAGCTTTCAAATGTGTTTGCACGTGAGAAGTCGTGAGCGTGGCACCAAAAAAGTCAAGAGAAGTATTAACCAGCGAAGGGGAAAAAGGGCAAGAGAATTTCCTGTCTTTTGGCTCCTCGGGATGCCGGCCTGCATTTTACCCCGGTAAACCCGGACAGCCTGAAAGGGCACTGCTCTGAGAGCGGCAGCTGTTCTTCTAGCTGGAGGCTGCCCATGGCAAGGGAAACCCTCAGCATCCACAGCTCAACAGCAACACTTCTGGCATGAGTAAGGATGCGTTTGTAGAGAGCAGCCAAGACTGGGACCAACACACACCTAAGTCCTGTTCATCTGGACGGGGCAGGCACGACGGCTGGCTCAGGAGTCCACCTGCCGCATCTACCTTCCCACCCTCGCCAGTAGCTCCTCTCCCTCTCCTGCCCGCTTCTACAAGACGATAAATCCCAGCTTCCATACCATCCGACAAGGATAAATCCCCTTCGGTGCTTGCACTGCTGGAGACAGAAGGTACATTAAGCCGCCCAAGTCCACCAAGCGTCAGGAGATTAAGATGCCCAAGTCCACCAAGTGTCATGCCGTAGCTATGAAGACTTGGACCCACCAAACCAACACTTCAGACGCTAAGAGTTTCCACAAATCACAGCTAAGGCCACTTGGGGGCTCTCCTTGTGTTTCTCTTCCCAAGGAGCATCCCTCCTACAAACGCCTTGAAAAGAGAAGCAAAGACACAGACCTGTTAGCCAAATACTGCGTATTCTGGCCACACGGCATGGCCAGGAGCTCAAGGTCCCCCCTGGCTGTCCCTGCCTGCTGCTGACTCACCTCAGCCTGCTTCACCCACCCGGCGGGCGGCTGCCCGGCTGGCAAAGCCGGGATGCGCCCTCCCTGTTACGTCAAGCTGTCACAGCTACCTTCGAGGCCCAGCTGTCGCCCCGCAACCTTTACATTCTGAGTTAGTATCTATTAAGACAGCTTCCTGGAGCGCTGCTCATATTCAAATCCGCTGCCGGGCTCTGTCAGACGGCCGGCAGAAGTCAATAAAATGGGATTTGCCGTAACAAAGGGACGCAAACAGACTTAGCCTTACGTACAGAAATGATGTCAAGCAAATTAGCTTTGCCCAGGTTAGTCAGACGCTCTTGCAAAGCACGGCCCTGGCCTGTCATGTCTCAGCCCCGGCTGTGCTATTTGTCAGATGGAGGTACGGAGAGGCATCTCAGCGCACCGGTCCCGAGCAGGGGAGGCACAGGAAGGGCTCGTGCAACTCACTGGGGAATCTTCACAAAGAAACTCGTTCGCTGGCCCTCGCCAGATAGATTCAGCATCAAGTTTTCATTCAAAATTAATGTTTAAATAACTCAGCGCTAGAGACAGAATCAAAACTTTGCACTTGGATACCTCGAGCCTTTTTATGAGTTGGAAAAGTCAGCGCAGAGCTAGAGGCAATTTCACAGGTGGCTTTATTTCCTTCCACAAAAGGGCAAAAAACCCCTAAGCCATCAGCTGTAAAACTCCCCAAAATGGCTGTGCAAGACATGCCTCGGCTCCCAAGTTCAGCTCATCTTGAACTGCTCCAGAAAAGGAGCATTTGGAAATGTTTTTACCCCAGTGTGCCCGTGAAATTTTGTCTCAGACTGCTTTTATATTTTAAAATATTTTTTTTAAAAAATTGAGTTTTAATTTGACTCAAACAACCTGGACCAGCCATAGGACAGCACCTACGCTGTGATGTGAACCAACGCCTCCTTCGCTCGCTAAGAGCTGCTTCCTACAGAGCCTGCTCTTGCTCCCATTCAATTCAGCGAGAGTAGGAGCAGCCCAAAGTCTCGTCACAGTACAGCATTTTATTGCTGCCGTGACAATTAATGACTACTTACACTGAGCTTCTAATGAGCACCTGCATTTTTTTGTTTGTTTAACTGGGTCGTAAAGAAGGCGTCTCAGCTGATTTCCTGGATTTATAGTACAATAGGGACCTCTGCAGGCGTTTCCCTCTCGGGAGCGAGGCTGACCTGTACGAGCAGCCCCGCAGCGCGCTGAGCGGAGCAGACAGCACGCTCGGTCTCTCCGGTGCCAGGTCGCGTTGCTCACCGGTACCTTTGGGTCACCAAAATGACACCTCGAAACGCGAGCAATAACCAGGGCGTTTGTCCCCACTCCTTGTTTTTCATGCTTTTTTTTTTGCTGGAGGCTGGATCCAGCTACCCCACTGCCATGAAGCTGCTGGGTTCCATGCCAGGAGCTCCTGGAAGGCGCGGGGTCCTGAAGATCCCACCTATGATGGGCTGGAGCTGACGGAGTAGTGCCTTCAGAGCGTTTATCTGCATCATTGTGGAATCGGCCGTGTGCGATCCCAGACACCGCTGTTAATGAACAGTGCGGCCTCTGATGCAGACAGGACAGGACACTGCTCGTCCCAGCGTCGCCAGCAGCACACCTCCTCGCGCTTCCTTCCAGACCAAAAGCAGTGTTTTGAAAGGACAGCCCACAAGCTTGCGCCTCGCCGTTTTAAACCGAGCTTCCTGGGATCAGGCAGGCTGCAGGCCACCCACACACCCCACCAGAAAATGGGTGTTGAATTCAGGGGAGGCGTTCGAGCCACAGCCAAGAGTACACCTGTGCGGTGACTGCAGCTGCCAGCAAAGCGGGCAGAGGGCTGGGTCGCTTAAGGGCAACAAGGCTGGAGAGATGCGCTGCAGGAAAAGCCAGTGTGGTTCCACCAGCCAGGATCATGCTCAGGGCAAGCGCTCCATCCTTCAGAAAGGCAGGTCCCAGCCTTTAGTGTCTGTCTCTCAGCCCTGCTGAGCCAGTGCCCCAGCAAAGCTGATGCAGGACTGCCGAAGAGCCACAGAAACACAGGGTCTCCTCTTGAAATGACAGTTCTTGGCACGTGCAGCTAATAGGAAGCAGAAGCTTACGACTCTGTTAATTATGCCATTACACAAGGAGCCTGAGCCCTGATAAATGAGCCAGGAGAGATGATCCTGATCCTCTGACAGGCCAGTTCTGCAGGAAATTCAGCACCGTAAGCAGCAACACACCGCGCCAGCCCAGGAGCACCTGTCACTATCAAGGCAGGGCTCAGCACGGCTGACTCCACGAAGCGATCTGAGGCAACGCAGCCTTCCCCCGCCGGGCCGCTGCCTCCAACAGCGTGATTCACTCCTGCAGCCATGCCTCAAACACAGCGCAGGCCTGATGAAATCCCTTAAAACTGCAATGACAACACCCTTCTCCCGCGCGGGCTACAGCCCGTAAACACGGCAGGCTGATGGAGAAAGCGGTCAGCCGCCTCGGCACCACCAGCCTCGGACGCCCAAGAAGCCGGTGGCCTGCTGCGAGGGGTTGTGCTTCAGCACGAAGGGCGTACAGCACCCAGGTGGCAAGGAACCCGTTTCTGGAGGCCTTGATACCCCTTGGAAAAAAAAAAACAACTAAAAGAAAGCAAAGACCTCCTTTTCCTTCCTTCTTCCCATCTTCGTCTGTCCATTTTATTCTCATTCTGCCCTTACGCCATGTCTCATTTTGCACAGCCCAGACTCACTCTCGAGCTTTTCTTCAACTGGCACAAAAATCTTCAGCCAACTTTCACCAGCTGCCCTTCCAAAGCTGCCCTGGGCCAGAATACAAACTAGAGAAAGTATTTCGCTATTTAGCCTCCTGTTAAGTTGCGGCCTTGAAACAAACCTTCCTTTCCAGCCGTGTTTAACCCAACGTTAGAAAAGAAGTCAGTGTGTTTCTATAGGTGCAGAGCGCCTCACTGCAATAAGTAAATACTTCTGAAGAAGCACTTGCACATCCTGCAAGGCACCTGCTTGGCTGCCGCGTGTAAAAGGTGTCCAGTCAGTGGGAGAACATGCAAAGGGTCAAACCAAACAATGTCTATCACTCCCCCCCAGCTTCCTCTGGGCAAGCGAACCTCTAGTTGTTCAAACTCCTGCCCTCCAAGCTCCTTTAAGAACTGCACACGCACCCTGAACAAGCTGTGGTGCTGTGCCTGTCTGCTGCACAGCCTCTGCGGTGCACAAGGGTTGGTCCTCTAGAAGCGACGCTCCCACTGTGCACACAGGAAGAGATAACTCGCTGCGGAGGAGGGACACTCACTCCCATTGCAGCAGCTTTGAGGCTTCTCCTCCTTTAGCCTGTCTAGCTCTAAAGTTTTCTCCGTGATGCATCAGAACAATCTCTCAGGTGTGTTTTCCTGACGACACACGTTCCTAATCGGTGTTTGTGTTGAGTCTGTCCGGTGTGTGCAAAGGGCCGAGGGCGGTTGGCGGGTGCCTGAGTGCAGATGCACAGACAGTAATTCACATCTAATTGCACCCTCACCACAGAAAACATTAGCGCAGCTCCTGCAAACTGGCTTGCAAACTGGGAAGAGCAGAAGGTGTTCAGTGGATACTACAAGGTCAGCAGAAGGGAAAGGAGCAAACAGTGCAGAGATCCTACGATTGAACTGGAGGTGAAGGAAACAAAGGCTGAGAGTTGGAAAACCAGCTCAGTGCCTCGTACAGAACACTCGTGTCACCGCGCAGAGGAAAGGACTGGTGTCTGTCTCCATCTGCTCCTCACCCTCCGTCCTTTGTGTGTGCACATGTTGCACGCTCAAGTCTGCTGTGCAGGGACTAGAACCAACCAGCGTGTGAAGGGTTGTTTTATTTATTGGTATCAAATGGAGAGCCAAGACAGCTCCGTTACTGACCAGGATCCCCGAGTGAGAGGCCCCTTGAACTTGGGAGCACTCGAGTGCCACATGTCCTGTTACCCTTCCGAAGCCCAGCCTTTCACAGGCATTTCAGAATTTTCATTCCAGTCTCACAACTACCCAGGCTGTTTTCCAACAAGCAACATGCATCCTGTTGTGAAAATTGACTCACGTAAAGAAACTGAGCTTCCCAGTAGGGCCCCTAAACTGAGGAGCCCAGATGATCCCATACCAGCCCACAGTGCCCATCTGTCTTCTCCTCACAGGTGACCAAGTGCAGCAGCTGCATCTACTATGTGCAACAGCTGAGATAAAAACCTCTGAGATAAAAACCTCTGAGAGCCATCTCCGGTCTCAGCAGCGCTTGCAACCACTACGGACTGTGAGAAGTCACAGTTAGTGCCACCATCTTCAGAACCAAGGTCCTTCTTCCCTCTTCCTCGAGCAAAATCTTTCCACCTTTGCGATTCCTTGTAGAAAAACGAGCATTGGACGTGTAACCTGTTTGTCCAGGGCGGAACAAAATCCCTATGGCCATTTCTTCCTCATTGGAGCAGTCACATTGGGCACATCACATGAGAAGAGAATAAAGAAAGTCTGTTCCCTGGGCAAAGCTGTACTCAAGTTTCATAACAAAATTCCAGCTTCTCTAGCAACTGCAGCCTTGTGCTGAAATTGTGGCTCTGCCTGAAGCTCCGTGAACCTGACGAGCTGCTCTGTGATGTTAGGGAAGCGCAGAATTCCTTGTCACGAGCACTCTCCATAATCCATCTGGAGGAAGATGTCCAATTCCTCGGCTTATGAAATCAGTACCAACTTGCCACGCCCAGCAGTGTCACCATCTAATTTTCCAGGGATTGCTTACTCCCTATTCCTAAGTTCGAGGAAGCTTTTGGAACCATGCAGTTTCCTCAGTCCAAAGCGCTTTATGGTCTTGTCCTTCATGGCAGCGGGAGCCTACACTTGGCTTAGCGCAGCGCGGGCAACTGCTGTGTTCCAACACAGGACTGTTTATCCACACAGACGCTGAAATCAGAACCCAAACGGTTTCTTGTCAGCACATGATGTTCAGAATACAGCTCCACTGTGAGACGGGGTTGTGGCTTTCCTCCAAAAGGAGGAAAAAGAAAAAAATCAACAAAAAACATAGGATAGAAAAGACTAGAGCAGAACACTGTACTAGGGCTTGAAATGACGGAAAACAGTCCTCCCCTCAGCAAACACTAACCAGAGGAGAGCCTTGAGAGGGCTGCAAGCATCCTTAGCTGTCGGGACCTGCTCTTCCAGTAACCTTTACTAACAAGAGGAAGTCTTTCTTCAGAGGCGAACGGAGCCCATGGGTTCTGCAGGAGTTCCTTTTATACACTGGCACTGCCGTTCCCTTCATTTCACCTCACCAGCGAGGCTGGGGTACCTGCCAGACAGCGCGGGGTGGCCTTCCAGCAGAACCTCCTCTTGTTCACAGGCAAACTCTTAAGTGTCCAAACGCCAGATCTTCACAGCGCCGTCTCTCCCACACAGACTTTGTAGGGCGATTTCAATTTCCTGCATCTAAAATGGACAACATCAGGTCATTTTAATCTTATCTCAAGCCCCAGCAGTCCGCGCAGAACCTAAATCTAACGGCCGAACTCATTGAGGTCCCTTAGGACCACGCTGCAGATGGACAGCAGGCAAGAACATGCTCCTGGCACCCTCCAAGCTTGGCACACTGTTGCGTCCTGCCCGCTGCCATTCAGACGGATGCCATCAGTAGGTTAGATATCTCCCGTACCTCTTTTTCACGTAGCAGTAGATGATAGCGAGTATCCCGCTGGCCAGTATTCCGACGCCAATTCCCACAGCAATGTAGCGTTCGTAAGAATTGTGTGCATACGAGTTGAGTGTTAGATGTTCACATCTCTCGCCATTATAACCCGCGAGGCACCTACAAAATAAATATACACCATGCAAAAATTACTCAGGACTTTGTAAGCTTTGTATTTCAGAAACACATGTTAGTATTCATCAGTTTTTAACAGTTTAGAACAAGCCTAAGCGAGGATGGGCTCAATCTGGAGCTCAGTGAGAACCTCTTCGCTACGCCAAGACTACCAGTTGCCCCAGTCTATCTAGTTTAAAGCCAGCTGAAGTACTGCAGCCACAGCAGCAAATGCAGTCTCAACATACCCTCATCACGGAGGGTGTGGACAAAGAGCACGGTGCTCTGCTGCTCCTTAGCTGCTCTGATGCCTCCCGAGGCCAAGGCTGCGCAGTTAAGACTCTACAAAACCGCAGGGACACTCCACTCTAGTCCTGATAGGTGTGTAAGCAGCTGCAGAGTAAGGGAGTTGCCGATGATATTTTGGCAGATCCTGCCGCCTTCACTGTGCCCCGTGCGAAAACCCTTACTCCTCACTGTGATTTGAAACCCCACCATGGCAGTCACGTGCCAAGCTGTAGTTTTCCCCTCTCCCTTCCTCAGTGTTACGCTAGCACAGCGCTATTGCTGCGTTAACGCTCCTGAGCCCCCACAGCACCGAAGCCTGTGCTGAACTTCACCTCTGCAGATACCTGACTGGCACTGGAAAGCTGCACTCCACTGAAAATTCCTCATATCACATGAGGAACACGTAGCAGACAAAGAAACAATGCTACTGATGTTTTTTTCTAAGAAGGATGCTTCTAAGCAGCACTCTTTACTTGCATATGGGTTTCCTCAGTTCGCTGTGGAAAGCGCAGAGCCCGTTGATACAATAGCTGTGGTGTTCTTCCAGACACGTCTGCATAAGCTTCAAGAGCTTTGGCTGCTCTGTGTAGTCTACTGTGAAAGAGGGAAAAGTCAGCTTATATTTAGGGGCAAAAGAAAAAAAACCAAATCGTCTGAATATATTTTTACAACTCAAGTTGAGGAGACTTTGCCCGCAGAAGACAATTAGTACATAGATTTACTGCGATGTCTGCTGAGCAGGTTCAAACACCACAAAGCACACCGTGCTTCTAAGACATTCCAGCACACCTTTAGAGCAAGGACAAACCGTAAATAAATGGTTTCTCTTGAGAATTGTGTTTGAAAATGACTATGGGAGATTCATCCAGGGTAACACCGGCCCTATCCAAGTGGCAATCCAATCAGAAGCACCACCCCAGGAATACCAGGGGTTTAGGACACAACAAGAGCACTGAATTCTTCTCAGCACTCTCAGGTAGTTACACACGCTTCTGCTGGGAAAGCGCAGCAAGAGACCACCTTACTCCCAGTCGTGGGGGCTCAAATGGGAATAAAGGACAAGTCAAAAGGGCTCTTGTGGATCTTCCATCTGTGTGTGACAGGGATTTAAGAGCCCAGGAGCGAGAAACTTGGCTGTGGAGGAGTGCAGAGGCTGGCATCCATCTGTAACACGGGAGCAGGGGTGCAGCAAGCAAAGGGAAAGCTCTAAAGCTTCCCCATCAAAACTAGTATCTGTTAGAACTGGTCTCTCTACCCAGTTACAGGCATCACTGGTGGGGTGGAACGTCTAAGAACTGGCTTGCTATTTCAGGGGACTGTTTTAGTGACAGCTGAAGGTCATTTCCTAACCCAGCCTCTGTCAACACCAGCTTTCAGTTATGACCACAAGAAAAAAAAACATCCTGCAGGAAGGTGACCAGGTCTGCTCAGAGTGACTAAACTGTAGTACAGCGAGCAGAAACCTTCCTTTCTGACCAGGTGCTGAACTAAGGTCTGGAGATGATGCACTGATGGAACCACTGTTGTAGATGTAAGCCTCCAGCTGTCCTGAGGGCAGCTCAAGATCCCCAGCGATTTTTTCCTTTCTCCTTTATGCATCTTCATCACAGAGATGACAAGCAATGGTAAAGAACTGCTCTACTCTACCTCCGCAGCTTAGAGCTATTTGCAGCTTCAGCTGTGGGAATCGTGTGGTTTGGACACCTAGGAGGTGGGACGCTACCCCTGCTACTCAGATCAAACACCACCACTTGGAAATAGTGCCCACTGAGGGCAACCAGAATTCCAACTTACCAAGAGACTAAGAGAAAGTAATGAAGTCTGCTTGAAAAACAACATGTTGGTTCATGGATACATGCATGGTAGATGCAGCTGCAGAGCTCAGCGTGCCAAGGAGAAGCAGGATGCAGGAGACTTGCAGAAGCCCATTTTCACCTCAGCCTAACGTACCTGCAGACCAGCTACCGAAGCTCTGCAGGGAAGGTTCAGCAAACAGGCCATGGCACATTTACATTTCCCCCATGTCTCTCCTCAAACACTTTGGCACCAACTGGTCTGAACCACCATTTTGGCACAAAGAAGGGTCAACAGTGCACTATGAAACCACTGAACACAACTGCTCAACAGGACCCTCCAACGTGCGCTTCCTGCCATCCAAAGCACTACTCTTTGACCAGGCCCTGAGAAGAGCTCTTCCAGACAGGTTTAGTACTGCACTTGTGCCTCTGCCACACAGGGAAAATTAGAAGTAAACGAGGAAGGTACAGAGGCAGGAAATCCCCAGGCACTTCTAGTAGAAGTCCCACCGGATGGATTCACAGGGAACATCCCTCCTCCACCACAGCGCTGCCGAGAGGTGGCAGCCTCCCGTCTCCTAGAGAGAAACCTCCCTTCCTACAGGCACGGGAACCTCTTCCTCAGAGCGTGGTGCACGTTTGTACTGTCATTAGCAACCAAGGTCTGCCTAGAGCAGGAGCCTGCCTAGAAAGCGTTTGAGACAAGCATCTTGCTGCACGGGCGACAAAGGAATAACGCATTCCTCCCTCATCAAGAGTAAGAGCTTTGTCCATCGTGGGCTGCAAGATCGGATCTTATATGTACACAAAAATTTTAACTGCTAATTACTTTGATGCTGCAAAGTACAAGTTACCTCTGAAAGAATGACAAGCCTTGAAAAGAAAAAGATTTTCCGGCCCGTCCCAGAGCATTATGCTAACTCATATCGTATTATCCACCTAGGTACTAAATAAGCTGTTGAATAAACACCTCCATGTGCCCTTTCATGTCACGTGAGAAAAGCAAAGCATGCTGTGTAAGCACTTGACAGTTGCCTGCAACTGAGTCACTCCAACAGATACACTTGGCAAGATCTGACATGAAATCAGAAGTGCAGGTATTTGGAAGCCTGGGCATGTCAAGACCGACAGACCGGCAACGAAAAGAGTCGGCCACTAAGACCACGACAGCTCAGGCTGCAAGCACGCTGTGCCGGGGAGGAACGGGAGAGGCAGAGAAGGGAAGGAGGGAAGGGGTCAGCCCCAGGTTCAGGGCCTCCCTTGCAGGCTGGGTGGAAGCAGCAGCTCATGGCAATGCAGGGACCTCGGGTTTTTTCCCCAGTGAAACCCGGCCCTTCCCCACTCCTAGCTGCCCATTTTGTTTTGCAGGCTTCCCTTCAGCCTCACAAGTTTTATCCCTGCCACGCACCCTCTGCATTCCCTTTGTCCTCCCTGGTTGATCACTGAGCCTAACCTTTCCCAGCCGCAGCACTGGTGATGAGTAAAGCCCATGTAACAAAGGAAATATGACATGATGTAAGTAGGAGGCAAATGGATTGAGCAGAAATTAATGGTTTTCCACAAACTGCACCTCAGTCCGCAGAGGACCTGCAATCCCACAAGAAACTGCCAGTTCCTTCAGCGATATGTAACAAGGAATTCATTTTGTGAAGATCCACTATTGCCAAGCCTTGGCTATAAACCTTACTACAAACTTAACTCGCACAGGAATAGGAGTTACAGGAATATTTCTGCCACATGCAGCCAGTTTCTCTGGTGACTAAGCATTTCTTTACAGTCTTCTTTCTGGAAATGCTGGTTACTAACTTTTCAGGCTCTGGAAAAGGTCCACTGAAATTTTCTTTCAAGTACTGGTGTAAACGTGTGCTTTTGTGCTTGTGAATTTGCATTCTTGACTTCACACACGTGTGCATACATACTATGTATGTTTTACATCCACTATATATGTGGGTTTCATATGTATGGATGAATGTATATACAACACTGGACCACTATGACAAATTAGACCAAAGAAAAAAAAGGTTTAACTTATGATAAAAATAAAACGCTGATGGAACTACTAAAGCTTGTAAGACATCCTGTGATGACTTACAGCTAGCAGAAGATGATTTGTATGCACGTTGATGTTCTTTTCCAAGTACAAAGCCATTAGTAAGTATCACAGCAGAAATCCTTTCCTCCTTTACTGACCTGCCAAAACCTCAGCTCCACATCGCACAGCTCTCCAAAAGGCATGACATCATTAGCACCTGAAGTAACATCAAGAACGCAGCTTGCAGGATAAACACAGCGCCCTGGTCTCACAAGTTGGCAGGCAAAGAGCTCGAGTTCATGTTTCAGTCAGGAAAAAAAGAGAAAGCAGAGAGAGAGCTAGCGCTCTAACACAGGCTGCGGGAGCTGCGATAGCCGAGAGCAAAACTGCAACAAAGAAAGGAACTCCTGAGTAACAGTAATGAGAGACATCACTTGAAGTCAGGCTTGCTGCGCTCTCACTTGTGGGCGTAAAGATTCACACTGAAGAGGGCTTGAGACCAAGCACAAGTTAAAAAGCAACCGAAACAGCCATCAGAAATGCAGGTCATCTGCCCCAACGAGGCTTCAAATCTCTTCTTCAATCAAGTGACTTGGGATAAAGGATCCTTTAGCTGCTCAGCCCCGCGCCTACCCCGGCTGAGCGGTGGCTCCTGCTTCAGAGAGCTTTATAAGGCTCCCTGAAGAGAGCAGCTCAAAAATTCAACAGCGCCCAAGTGACAGGAGCGCGACAGCAGCTATCATCGTAGTCGATCTCGCTGGGTATTTTTTGGTTTGGGTCTGCTTGCTGGCTTTTGGTTTTTCTAAGCAATAGATTAATAGAGACAAAGAACAAAAGGAAATACCTTCAGTGTGGTTTTTTGTCCAATTATTCCGTAAGTCTGTGCTGAGGGATGAAACTGCAATAGCAGACTCTTCACTCAGTGCCCCCATTGCTGTGTAATGCAAATAGATGCTTACTGTAACAGAAACACTCCGGAGCTCTGGCCAAGGCTCCCTCCTCCCAGAAAACATGCACCCCTTAAGGAACTCTGACACCATGCAGCAATATGATAACAATTCATATTAAACATTCTTGCCTCAAACATCCTTCTCCCACAGCATTGTTATGATTGCAGGGAAACAAACCAGGTTTGCTCTTTTCTAAAATACCTATTCATTCTGTTCCCCTCCTGTTACCTCACGCAATTTACAACACGGTGTTACACACCTATTGATCAGCCTAAGCAGCTTCCCTCTAACCTAAATTATACGCCATCAGTTAAAATGTCACCCGGCTTTACAGTCACTGAAGTAATTCTGCTTCGCAAGGTCTTTGCCTGCTTCCCACCCCTGCCGCTCACTTCAGAAAGCGCGATCTATTGTTCAGCAAAGCCTTGTACCTCACAACGCGGAGAGGTCTCCTCCAAACCTACCTTTCAACAAAATATAGATCAGCATTCCAAATGGCATGGCAGGCAGCCGCTTGAGCGCCTTCCCAACTCTTCCTTCAGGATGGCTCGCTCAGCTTATCTGTGCTCCTGTGTTTTCTCTTGCACTTATATGCCACGAAGCGTCATCTGCTGTTCTCACCAATCAAAAAAAGGTGCATCTGGCAACCAGCTCAAGCCCCGGGGCAACCACACATTTATTTAGGAAACTGCTATTATCTCGCAATAGGATCAGGTTTTCTTTTGAAACCCTGGTTTCCTATTACCTGTGGGCATAGTCGTGCATGCAAAGATCCACTTTCAGAGAGACCTGGTATCTGCTCGAGCGCAGCAATGAAACGCAGCAAACCAGAGGCGAGCAAAACGACAAAGGATGCATCGTGGAAAAAGTCATCTTCCCTTCCCTTAGACACGTAGGCAGGTCTTGTGTTACTTCCAGGAGGACAGTCAGCATTCGGGACACTACCCTGGAGCTCAGGGTCCAGGGACCAGCGCCTGCTCTGCTCGTGTTCCTTCCTTGGTCCTTCCCGTACCTCGGTTCCCTGGCATCCAGAAGAGGAGCCGTGAGCACAGCCAGTGCCGAGATTAGAAAGCGATCGGACACAGAGGTATCGGATGATGTTCTCCATCCGCGACTGCCAGCGAGAGGCCCTCTGATGGCAGGCTCTGGCGAGCCCGAGGAGCAAGCTCTCGCTCTTGATTCGGCCTTCCCTTGCGCACAACGCTCTGAAGCAGGGCAGGCCGGCAGCTCTGCGCAAGGCCTGGGATCGCTGGCTGCAGCTACGGGTGGTTGTGCGGGGCAGAAATCAAAAGCAGGTGAAGCACACACGCAGAGAAAACACTGACTGGAAGAGCAGGCAAGCTGTGGGCTCCTTTATTAGGCGATTCCACCACTACTCCTTCCACCACACTGCCATAGAAGCCCCTCTCCACCTTCTCAAGCAGTGGGTACGCATCAGCAGAACAATCACTCCTTCTACGAAAAGTGTTTGTAGGTCTTTAAGACATACCCATCACACACGTTCCTCACACAGCTGCTCTCCATAGCCTCAAACGCTGGCCAACTTCCTTGGTCACAGGCCACTTGGAACAAGCAGGACTGGTCTCTCTGAAGGGTATTTGGGCAGCCAGACTTACTAGAGCAGATCCTCAGAAAGGCCCGGTTCTACGGAGCACACACACCCCAACAACCCGCCTCTCAGCGGAGCAGAGCTCCGCACTTCACCCCAGCTACAACCGTCACTTTCTCAACTGTGAGCTCCAAGCCACAAAAACATTTCACAACTGTTATATTTTAAAACCAGAAAACTCCTGATCAACACTCTAATAAACCCGGTCAGCGCAAGGTCTCCCTGCGCGCTGCTCTCTCTGCTGTGATCTGTAGGATTAAATCTAACCACTTCACATGTTGAGGGAAAAACACAAGCTAGTTATGCACATTTTAATTAAGCGTTCTGCTCAGGGACTGCATTCCAGGAGGCTTTTCCCTTCCTTCGCTATCCTGAACTGCCGCATGCCTGCACGCTGATGGAGGGCGGCTTGCACACTCCCCGGATCAGCAGGAGTGCTTGTGTCTACCTGGATAACCTCTGCTATCACTCCTGAGCAGGGCTAAGTCTCATAAGCCTTGCTTTCAACACACATCTACACAATGGGAGCTTAATTCAGCTTGAACCCGAGAGGCGGCTCTGGCATGAGGCAACGCAGCAGGGTGCGGTAGGGCCGTGAGAAGGCTTCGGCGGGTAAGGCCTCTGCCCGCCGCAGGGCCTGCCCGAGTCTGGCGCACGAGCACGCTTGTGGGCTTGGTTAACGCGCCCCTCCCTCTGGATGCTCCCTCTGGACCTTCTCCCAGGGGAGAAGACTCTCACCGATGGGGCTGGCAGCTCTGGAAACAGCACGCTGCTGAGCAAAACCTCGGTCTCGCTGGCTTTTGTGCAACGCTGACCCCTCTGCCACTGGTGAGAAAAGAACAAGCTCAGGACGCACAACAAACCGCTTGTGGGATGTGAGAGAGGCAGACTCACTCAGGCGATGCAAGCAACACACCACGCGCTGTTCTTCTGCGGGAAGCACGCAGAGATGGTGATAGCTGACCCCAAGGAAACAGGCAGAACCTGGAAGAGCAATGTTAAACAGGCAAAGGGAAGACTGAACAGGCGAGACCTTGTCGCCAAGGATTCACAGGGCTGAGCCTTACAACACAGACCGAAACAACCCCTTCCTGCAGTTTCAGAAAATAAGAGAATAACTAAATGGCTTAAAATTCCAACACAAATATTTAATCAGGGATGAACTTTTGCTTTCCTCTTTCTCTTGTCCCCCCACCCATTATACATCACGTCCACACATGGTAGCTTTAACTACATTCTACCTTTGAAGGTCCGATCCAGCCCAGGCATCTCTTCAGGATTCTTTGTGGGATGATGAGGGTATTATGCACCAAAATATTTTGTCAAACAGATCCAGACATGGAAAGAAAATAACCCTGGCCTCACTTCTAGCTACTTACTTATGCACACCGCTTGCATATATTTGAGGTCACAACTTCACCAGCATTCAAGTCTATTTTAAAACAAGTGCTTGGCACCTGAAACAAAAATTTCAGTCTTACACTCCTTTCAATGTTTCTGCTGCTATCTCTGTTTTAAAAGAAAAAGCCAAGACTTCAAACTACATGCAGACTTCTTCATGACCTCAGAACCCAAACCATGTTTTCAAAAGGTTTCTAGCACGTTGAACCTCATTTTTTATACTGCTTGATCAAAACGGAGGGTCCCAAGTGCTTAAAAAGACCATGTGAACTGCAGCCCATCCCCTCACATGCAGGTATATTAGTAATTCATGCTTTGTTCCTCAGTTTCATACACAAAATTGACCACCACCAATGTATCTGCATAGGCTGCATTCTGTTTTCACTCACAGTAAGTCAGTAGGAGGTAACACAAAGTACTTGAACGTTTTGTAAACCATCAGGTTTAGCATGCTTTACATGAAAAAATAAATACAATGTAGAAATAAATATCTTTGTAGTAAAAAATAAATGTTTTGTGTCTCAAATAGAACAACTTAGATTCTTCTTCCAAGGCATCCTGTTCGCTCTAGTAAATGAGCTTTTTAGCAACTATGAGAGTGTTCTTCAGAAGCATTGCAACAGTCATAGGTCCCACCCCTCCTGGCACGGGAGTGATAAAGCCAGCCTTCTTCTTCACTTCTAAGAGAAAAGAGAAAAGGGCATTGACTAAGAACGTTTCCAACAACGGTTTTCTCCCCTCAGTCACCCACATGTCCCTAACTGGTAACGAGCACTACGGACTGCGGCTTGGCCCGCGCTGGAGAACACGGGAAAGGCAGAAGTTCTTCCTACAGCCACGGCAGGGCCAGAACAGAGTCAGGACTGCGGCTGCGGGGTACTTCTCTTCCTCTGAGCGTCATCACCCAAGGGCTAGTTCTGGGGCAGCATGGACAAAAAGCAGAGGTGTCTTCAAGGAAAAGCAGATTCGGGTGCTAACCAGTGTCACCAGGGTGCCTATACTGAACTAGGATCCGGAAGCACGCATCTTCCCCAGGTCTCAAACAAGGGAAACTCTACGACTGAATGGGCTCCAACCACGTCAGACTACCCAAAGTTAGTAGGCTGCTTGAACGCTTGGTTGGCAGGCTTGCTTGGAGGCAAATATGTACAGATTTGATTCTTGAAGCATTTAACACCTCTTTGTACGAGGCATTAAAACAATGCAGCAATATATCCTGACTCGATACTCTTATCTACTACACAAAATCAACTGGAATTGCAGGTTACTTGCAAGGAATTACATGCAGCCGGCTGAGGATTCAGTGCATGACAAATTGTAACGAGCAGTTATTCGCTAGCAATGGTCAGTCCAAACAACCTAACTAAGCTGATTGCTGCCAAGGTTTTCTTCTCAAGTGCCACCATGAGAGGGTTTTTGTTCGGTTGTTTGGGGTTTTTTTTGCTGGCTTATAAATAACGGCTTGGAAACTCACATGCTGCTTTTAAAAGCATTGTTTTGACAAAGGTGCACACAGAGAGGAGAAAACTGGGCCAGCAAAACTGACACAAGCACATGCATTTCCACTGAGGTCACTGCAGAGCAGAATCTACACCCAGCCCTGAGAAGAAGACAGGAAACTGGCAACCTTGGGGTTGGAACAAACGAGATACCTCCAGACTGCTGTAAGTGGATGGATGTGGTGCTTCACTGTGGAGAACAGCAAGGTCTCACAGAAAGAAGGGTTACAGCAGAATGTGAAAAGCTGGATACTTTATGTAGAATATTAATCAGATTTTAAGGGGGAGTAAATAAAATAAAAAATGCACTGTTTGAACTCCCCAGGGCAGGGACCCAAGAGGAACAGGTGCAGAAGTTAATGGCAAACATACCAAACCCAAGAGCAGAAGATGAAGCCTCACTGAGGACAGATGGAAATTACAACTGGAAGGGTTTTAATTACTCAGTTGACTGGTACCACCAGCTATACTGTTAAAATATTTGGCATGGTAAACAAATTGCAATGCAGGATTTTTTTTTTTTACATGTAAATTGTAACAAATGAATTCAGATCTCCCATGACAGCTGTTCTTAATCTTCTCAAACAATTTGGTTTTTTTAATAGTAACACTATTTTGAACTACCTACCATTGAGATCGGTGCTTATGGTTAATACACTTAATATGAATTCTCAGCTTTACGTCCTAATTACTGAAGTGTACCCACATCTGAAGTCACGGTCATTAACACAGACAATATTTCCGGCGTTTTAAATGGAAATAAGTTGGTTTCCATGGCACTGCTGCATACCTCTCCCTGTGGTATTTTTCAGCTGCTCCTATCTCAGTTGCAGAGAGGTACAACCCACAGCTGGACCATGCCTCACCCCAAGAGAGGCTCCTAATGCAGATCAGGTACCCATGCACTGCCTCTAGCACTAGGAACCATGCTCAGCAGTCGACACCCAGCACCCTGTTCTCATAAGCTGCTGGGGAATTGCTCTACCCCTAGTCTGTCATTATGGAAATCCCTGTGGGTCAGTGTGGCAGAGACATTTTGTCTCAGGATAAAACCACCCAAAGAGCTTATTCACAAAAGCTGATCCGCATTTTTAAATGCGCAACAGGTGCCCATGTTGGGGAAACTACTACATGGTAAGGTTCTGTCTGCGAGAGTCAATACAGATACGGTGAATGCCCTTTTCCAAGATGAAGGCCAGCGACCCAAGGGGAAAAAAAACCCACAAAAAAACTCGGCCCTCAAAAATGTCAATAGATATTCTTTTTGGCGTGAAGCGCAGTCAGCCAAAGCACAGTTCCAAAGCAGCACTTGGGCATGACCCATCTCACTTTGGGAGCAGGTGCTGCCCGTCCCTTCAGAAGGGCTTGTTTCTGCTTCCCAGCAACAGCCTAACTTTGTCCCCAGCTTGGACTCTAGTCTCTCAAGATGCAGGCTCTTCTCCCAGGCATTTCTCTGCTCATCTGGAAAATGTTGGCATGCAAATAAGGTGCCTGTGGGGGAGGAGCTGCTATTTCGCAGCTTCTGTAGAACCTTAAAATCTTCCTTTGATTCTTCAGAAGAAATGAAATGTAGATTGTTTCCTTGAAAAACAGGATCCACTGCTTTGGAAACAGCCCTTCATTCCTAGGTTCCTTTAAAGCTGAGGACATCAGACACCTAACAGGGTTAATCACACAAACCAAAGGCAAGTCTCAACCCGACAGCAGTTCTGGGTCTGGTGCATCTGCCTGAAGTAGTGCTTAGGCAGGAATTACTCGGCATCGTTTCCACACAGCTTTATTACTCCCTGTAAAGCCACCCTGGATCACTGCATCCCTGCATCCCTGCAGCAGTGCCAAGCACACGCTCAGCCACCGCAGTAGATATCCCACATAGTGCTCTACACATTCTGGGATTCTTCTCACTAGGTGCTGTGGGACACCAACCAGCAAGCATCTACCCCGTTTCTCATAGTTCCTTCTTTTCGATGGTATCCCCATTTCTCTTACTGCAGCTATTTTAACAGCAGTATAAAGGCAATCCAAAGAATTACTGCCCAGTACTGCAATTCCATTAGTGCATCCATCTTTTTTCCTCCAGCACCTCTTCAAGCCAAGCAGGAGAGCTATCTTGGGCAGAAAAATCCAGCAGAAAGTTAAGCACAACAGCTAATTGGGACAGACAGTGGATGGGATGTTGCCACAGCCTTGGGATAACGAGCGGTGGCAGCAGAAGCGCAACGTATCCAAGATTACTTGGACCCCTGCATGACATGCTCTTCTGTGGAGTCAGTTTGGCCTTCTGGCAGCCATAGCCCAACACTAATCTTCGTTTCTTGCCCTAGCAGAGCACAACAACCGGCAAAGCTTCCCCTGACTTCTGCAGGGCAGCAATATGGTGACAAGGTGACACAGACCAGACTTCTACTGAATTTGATTAACTGAACCGTGAATGCCAGGTCTTCAAAATCAACTGCAAAACTAAGGAAAGCCACAGCAAAAGCAGCAGGAACATCCATGTTGTTTTCATGACCACTGTTTGGAGAAGCTGCACGGAGAGCTGATTTGGAAAGGATCCAGTGACCTGAGGAGAGGCCTACAGCCTGGAAGGTAACACGGCCAACGCAAAGCGGCAGCAAACGCCGTCAGAGGCGACTGCTGCCACAGAGCCTGGGTTTCCCCACCAACTGTAGCTAAGATGCAACTGCAGGACCGTCATTTCTGTTAAGAAACTGGATTCAACGATTATCACAGTAAATCTCTTAAGCTACACAAACAAGTTTCAAGAAACTTGTCAACTTGCCCAGTGACTTTGCAGTTATTAGCCCTATAGCTGATGAGTCTAGGGTACATTACCCCGGTTCTCATTCAACTGACTCTTAGTTTTCGGTACGCTTGGTCTAAAGAGACGTGCTATGTTCATCTGGTCCATTCTCTACCTCAACAGTATCCAACACACTCTTTCCCTGGTTTCCCCACACTCGCTATGTCCAGTCATCCCTCATTCAAAGGAAATTCATAATACACACTCATCACCCTTCACCATAATTATTTGAGACACTCTTTTCTGGGAACCCCTCCCTGCTCCCAAGGGCACCCGTTTTCCAGGATCTCTTTGACATTGCTTAGGCTGTGCTAAACAGACTACTCAGGAGAACCATTATCAGTTACCATTCCCACCACTGATTTTGCAACTTATCACCTACAATAGCCTCACAAAGGATTTCCTTTCTATACAGGCATCCGATAGAGACTCAGAACTCAGCATTACGGTCTGCTTGTCAAAGATACAGGAAGAATCAAAGAAATAGAGGCAGCATATACAGCAAGTCCCACTCAAGTTCTGTATGTTTTGGTTTCATGGGCATTTCCAGTTCCAGTTTCAAAGGTTAGCTACTACACTTGGTGTGTTGCTACCCTGCTCTACCAGTCACTCCTGGAAATGGTGCTCCACCCAAAAACCCCATTCCAGTTAAATGCTCTGTGCAAGTTGTTGCTTTATTTCATGTTCCTGGTCCTCACAGACCTCCTCCCCCCTTAGTATTATTGCTGTGGCAACACAAGCCCTATAAAACAGGGCCAGGTACTCCCACACACGCATCACCCTCTGCAGAGCCACATCTCCCTTCCTCCAACTCAAACTCGCTGCCTGAAATAACTAGAATGGCACTGGCAATATCCAAGGATGCCACCGCTTCTCCTCCCTGTCACTTGAACTCTCCGTCCTGGCCCCGCAGAAGCTACAAAATACACCCCCCCAATATGTTTTGTCTAATTGTTCACATTAATAGAGGTCCACTGAATGCGCTGTTATATATGGAGAGACACGGGCAGACAAGACGCCCGAGAAGTTCCAGGCTAGACACTTCAGTGCTTCACAGGTGACATCCACATGACCAGCATTTGCCTGCCCCATTCCTTTAGATACCTTGGAACTGCACAGGAAACTACTACGGACAAAAAAAACCTCAAAACCTCCTTTTTTGAGCAGCTATCAAATCCTCTTGGCCTGCGGTAGGAATTTGTCCTCCAGGCATTTCTTACATTGAATTGAATTATGACCAACATTTGAAAAACAGAGACCATAGTGGTGGGCTACATTATGTACCTGGCCTTAACACACAAAAGTCACAGAACTATAGAGTTGTTTAGGTTGGAAAAGACCTTTAAGATCATCAAATCCAATAATAAACCCAGCACTGCCAAGTCCACCGCTAAACTTGCACAGGGATCTGGGACTAAAGAGATCCCCAGGGACAGCCTCCTGAAAGATCCAGAATCACAAAGCAGCCAGAATTTTCACTTAGGCTTCAATATATATTCAGTCGAGTGATCAAAGGGAGGAAAAAGCAAATTTGCTACATGAATACGCTAACATATTCCACTTGCAAACTGCCGCATCAAATACTTGGCAAGGTTGGTGTACTTCATAGAACTGCATATGCTGGGATGTGAGGGTTTTTTCTTGTTAGAGATTTAGTGAAACTTTCACCGATACCAATGAACCAACAACAATTTCCCTTTGGCAATGCACAGTGAAATGCTACTTGCAACTGTAGTGGCATAATCCAAGTTGAAGTTCCTCCCTCTTTTTTGGATCTTCCCTCCCCCCAGGTAAAATCCAGAACAACCCGCAGCAGACATGATGAGACACATACAGTGCATTGCTGAAACTCTGAATCACGGCCTCGCCATTGAACCTACACCGATATTACTTTCAGAAGGTCTCGTGCTTAAAGAAAAAAAACTAAAGGGGTACGATGACATGTTTCTCCAAGGCAGAGCTTTTTTCCCCCTCTCAAACCCGCTAAAGCAAACAAAAAACCCTGAAAATTCTCTGTGCTTTATTTTGGTTCTGAAAACAAACTATAACTTCTTTCTTGTCATAGGACAAAAAAATATTCAAGTTGTACTCTACAAATATTTTCCTGCTGGAGCTCTGCTGTACCCATACAGCAGTACAATTCCCAAGGCATGCCAGGACAACCGCTTAGCTCCACTCGTGCAGGTAATTGCATCGACTCTTAACTCACGGGTATCATGTACGATGAGTGAAAGCAGCAGGAACTAAGGCAGTGATGTAATTACAAATACATACAGCTGGCAAGAAACCTTCTGAATATAATTAAGCTTTGAGACATTATGCCAGCCAAGATGTTAATAACTGTGAAAAAACCTGTGGGTGATTTTCATACTTATCAAAATAAGGAACTGTTGAGAACCATTAATAATGTGGGCAAATGCTGTCTAAGCTTCCCACACTCAACTCTGCCAATAAGCTTTAATTTTCAGCAGCAACAATCCTGCTATTCCAGTCTGGAGCTCCTCCAGAGCAGAGATACTTAATCTCACATTGTAAACTTGCTCTGCAGCACATGAAACACAGAAAGATCAATATGTAACACCAATTTTTATCTGTCAGGCTTGCCTGTGCCAAGGTTTTCAACAGCTTCAGAGGAACCCACACTAAACCTTAGCACAAAGGATATTGCCAAAGCAGAAGTTAACACTTTCACATGCAAGTGCGGAGTTTGAGCCTAAAAGGAAGCTTGAGAAGCTGTGCTGTGATAGCATTTGCTGTGAACAGGGGGAGACCCTGTACCTGTGAAAGAGCAGAAACTGTTTTTATTGCTTACTCTTGAAAGGCTTCAGACTCAGAGGATTAGAGAAACCTGGAGACAAGCATCTACTGCCACCACACTGCCAGGAGAGCTCATCTGCATCTTACAGGCTGCTGCTGTGTGTAATTAAAAGTGACACTTCCTCTCAAATAGCACACTGTTTCTTATGAGCAGATATACCAACACAGAGTTTTCTTAACAAAGAAACCAGAAAAAATCCTGCAAGACTTCTCTTAATTGAGACACCGGCTATTCCAAATATTAACCATGACTGAATCCCACAAACCTGGTATAAAGAGTGTTTCACTGACCTTCAAAGTCCACATCCCCAACTAATCTGGTCTTTCCCGTAACAGGATCGTGGATATGGTTGATGCCTACGTCAATCACAGTTGCACCTTCTTTGACCATATCAGCTGTAATCAACTTTGGGATACCTGGAATCATCAAGATATATTTGTTTAACGAGGCCAGGTAGTCTTGGGCCATCAGTTTCAAATTATATGAAGGGGTGTGCGCGCAAACAACAAGGTAATTCTTTCACCTGAATTTCTCTTCACACAAAGCTATTCCTTTGCTTCCCACAGCTTGTAATTATGAAAAGAAAAGGTGCCATTTCTTCCTTTTGACTACGTATTTCCAGCTAAACCTGTGGTCACAAACACAGCCAGCGCGACCTCAATGAAGCACTTGCCGGTTTGTGGCAGTGCGTCCTGTTCACCGCACTCCTAAAGAAAAGCTGGATGTTGAGGACACTCTGCAAGCCACAAGAAACCATCAAGATTGTCAGAGGTCTGCTGATGGGCGAGTGCTGTCAGCTGCTGAAGCACACTTGGTATGTTGCCCCACAGCATTTTCTTTAACCTTTGCTTCTTCCATATCTGTATTGGATGTGCGTTACTCCTGACTTCTGATTTCTTGTACACTTGGTGGGTTAGCTGCACAACATTTCAAGCAGTTCCCTCAACAATGAGCTACAAAACACCCTGCTACAAAAAAACCCACTACCCTAGTGAGAGAACCTGATCTATCCTGACATGTTAATTTAAGGATCATCTACAAAGCTCAGTGTCCTGCTCTTCACAGCCATCTGGGAGACTTCCCCGCTTGACCACAGCGGGCCTGGCATCAGCACCGCACACCTTCAGCACCTCAGCGGGCTACATCTGGGTGGTGTCTCGGGGTACCATTTGGTTTGCTGTGAAGAAACTCCAGCTACAACGGAGTGCTGCAACAAGCCGCCTCAGCTCTTTCATAAGCGCCACATTTCTTCAGCACATTTACATGTAAAGCATCTTGACACGCATCACAAAAAAGTTCCAGTCAGGACCCAGCAAACACAAAAGGTCACTTCAAGTTCCAGACGAAGAGCTGGGTCCATGGCTAAACCATTCCCTCCTTGCAGGGAACAATTTTAATTCCAGAACAGGCTATCTTAGACCAAACATACTAGCACTGCTTGACAGCCAACAGCATCATGTGTGATCAGACATCTGGAAGTTTATCCCTGGACAGTCAGAACAAGTGAAGCGTCTCCTGGAAAGTTCAGGCACAGCAGCATCTGTGACCACGCCATCAGAGAGCCCAGAACATCCAGTCCTTGCACACCACCTGCATTAGCCTATCACACCTGATTTGCAGCAGTGGCAATCTTTTTTCTGTATTCACTTTAAGCGAAGTCCTAAGCTTCTTTCCTACTATTTTGCAACTTTAATACTACTATTGGCTTTGCTTTTTGAGCAATTCCATCAGTCCTATGTTCTGTGAGCAAGGTTCATCCTAGTAGCAGAGGACCTCCAAAGGAGATACTCTCCCCACCAAAGCAGCTCTCTCTCAGGTGGAAAGAAGGAGAAAAAATCAGCAGAAAAAAGCGCAAATCCATATGGTTGGAGACAGTGGTTTTACCTGAGGCAAGCGCTGGTATACAAGGGCTTCGGCTTCGTTTAAAGCGCTGGATCGCAGCCAGTCAGTCGCTGAGATACAGGCAACGCAAGAACCTTCTTGGCTCTCCCGTTTCCCACTCCCCCATAGGACACAGGCTTGAAACTCTGCTTCTCACGTTGAGCAAGCCAAGACCTCAGATTCTTTCCTAGGCCACTCGATAACATCTGGCTGCGTCTACTTCATCGCGCTCTTGTGCAATGGATTGCGAGCTGGCTGGTAATGGGATAATGCCTCGGCCTGATGGGGGCAAGTGATCTGTGCGCGATAGGGATGGACACATCTTAACGGAAGCTGCGCAGTTACACCCTTTGTAAAATGGTTTGATAACAGGCCAAATACTTAACAGCGACAAATAAACTAACCCCCAAACCAAACGAGCAGATCTATTTACTTAAGCCTACTTTACATACCAAGTAGGAAGAGATAAGCTTTAGAGCAGCTATTCCTAAAATGCACTACCTGAACTATGTGGGAAAATCTTTCATTGGTCGTTCCTGTAGAAAATGGTGAACCACGTTGGAAAGAGAAGAGAATCAAAGCCCTGCCTAATCTGGTACAAGGACCGTGAACCCGCCGGCTCCTGAGAAAGCTGGCCAACCCCCGTCTGAGTAAAAGGGCTGACAAATCAGCAATTCCTACACAAGAGGCCCATAGAGCATGTCCTGAGGGACAGCATAAGTAGTCCCAGAAGAATTTCCAGTGGTATTTGGCAGCCTGGTTCCTTCTCTTCACCCCTCACCAAACCTAGCAGGCAGAACACTCTTCTCTCTCAAGGCAGATGGGAAAGCACAGACAGCAGGAGCAGTAGGTTGACCAGTCGAAGACTGCCTGCTGCCTCCATCAGAGAGTAGCACGTCAGAGTGAACAGCCTCACTGCAGCAAGTCACCCAACCAGGGGCCAGAACACAGGTGGCTCTTCTGAAGCTATTACATGGGAAGAGGAGAATGATAACAGCAATCCTGCTCTTAAACGCAGACACCTCCAAAAAGCTGTTTTCCATCCACACATCTCTCACAGTGGCCTGTGACAGCAGCTGTTTCTACCTGGCAGGGTAGAAGTTGCTTCTTTTGCAACACCCACCGAGCAGGTCACGCATTTCCGGGCAACGCGTGATCCCAAAGGCACAACGAGCACAACTGTCAAGTAACAAGAGGAACCTTGGAGGGATTCCACCTTTCTGAAATGTCATCTTCCCCAGAGCCAGCAGTGGGGCAAGGCTGCACACTGCTTGCACAATCCAGCCCCGGGTTTTTTCATCACTCCAAGTGTATCTCACGTTGTGTAACGAGTGCTGTCTCATGCTCCTGCTACAAATGACACTAGGAAAATAATGTGAAGAACAAACAACTAAATTGCTACTGAACCATTTAACTACAAGCAGAAATGATGACAAACTGTCTTCAGCATAAAAGTAACAAGTGATGACTGAATTGGCAGTAGCGTATCTGGATGAAAAGTTCCTAGTTGGCTTCCAGTTAACACACATCATTATCTTTCATTCAGTGCATGAATTCTGGCCAGGCCCACAGCTGAGTCACCATGTGTGGGACAACTGAGCTGTTCCTTGTTCCAGACCCGGCCTGAGAAAGATAGCACAGTTAAGCCCTGAAGCAAAGGGCATCTCACTTCAACAGGAAGCAACAAGCTCTGGACAGGCACCTATCTGTCTTCATCTGGAGAACAAGCAAGCAAGAATTTGGACTTGAGGATGATGAAGGAGGAGGAAAGGAAGAGAAAAGCGGAAAGACACTTGTAGTGGTCTTGTAGACCCTCAAAATGGTAGGAGAGAGGGAGGATATCCTGAGCTGTGAGGGGACACAATTTTACCAGTTCAGTAAATTGGATTGTTTGTTTTTAAAAATCACTTCTAACACCCACAAACAAAAAATGAAGGTTGCTCAGAAGCAGAGTTCTTCCTGTTTCTTCCTTGTAGACCAGTCAAATGACAAGTATTTCACTTTGCCTTGCTTTAACGACATAGACACTGATCTTTCAGACGCCTTTCTCTAAGCAATTGCCATTCTCTCCATCTGCATGATGATTGTAAAATCAATTTTTTTTTAAATCAGCCTTTAATAACATCTGTTACCAAAACCAAGTTATTTTGGCAGGGTTTCCCTTTATTCTAACAGCAAAGGAACGATACCATTGTTTATGAATGCAGCCTCCAGCTGAGGTAAAGAAACCCTTCTGTCAAAATTTAAATGACTCATGATTTTTGCACTGCACAGAGAATGTTTTAATTTACATAATTATACCTGTATAAACTATGCAGCGACCGGTTCCCAATCTGGAGTTCACTCTCAAGTCTCCCTAAGGGAAAGGTGTCACATGTGATGAGAAACAGTTTATGAGTCTGCAAATGTGAAGGGCAAGAACAAAGCGCCAAATCATTCACCCTTCTCACAAGAAATCCTGCTCGCTGCAACACCCTCAGCCAGCCCTCACGCCAATTATTTGGTGAAACGCAAAGGAGCTACTAGCACCACCGACACCAAAGGCTGCTTTTTAGGTTTTGAACGTCGTGATTGGAGTATTAACAACAACGGGTATTACCTGCAGCTACTATTGCTATGTCAGCGAGTAGTGTATGGATCTTGAGCTGCTCTTTTGGTGTGTATCTGTGAGTAATGGTCACCGTAGCATCGCCTGAAAGGTAAGAGATCATCAGTTAATTAGTGCCTGTATAGAGATTACTTCCAGGTGCAGATGGCTTCCTTTGGTACACGCAAAACAGCACCGAAAATCCCCAGATTCGCCGTGGGATGCATCGCTCCTTCCAGCACATGCAGAATGCTCACAACACTCACTGTTCACACCTATGGAGAAAGGTTTATTCTTAAACACTCTCACAGGGTGAATTAATTCATACCCCGTGGACTTATTCCTTAATCAGCTTCATTACGTGTAGTAGAATTACACGGAGCAAACCCCACATGGAATCCAGTCTCACTCATTAAGCATGATTTGTATGGTGTGCCTTAAGACTCAGCTGCTTTTCACAAACCAAAGCTTCAAGTACAAGACCACCACATTCAGATCTCTGTCCTCAACCACGTTTGTCATTCATCTGTCCCAAAGCTCCAGAGATGCTTCCCGTGACATGCTGTCGCACGGACATGAAGGAGGACCACAGTCTGTTCTGTACCTGTGAACTAACTTCATAATATCCTTTCCCCCAAGTCCAAGTTCAGTCTTATTGACAGACTGAGTGCTCAAGGAAAAATTTACTCAAAAAAAACATTTCTCACAGATATTCCCTCTCACAAATTACTAGCTGATTACCAGCTAATTATCTGGCAGATGACAACTGCTCTTTGTAGGGCCTGATTCCACAGGGAATGAGTCCAGCAACTACAACAAGGGCACTCCTGGGCCACGGGTCTTTGTTTAAAACCCTGCCGACCACTAACTGCATGCAAAGGTCAGACAGCAAAATCCCTCCCTTGACTGGCACACTACCAGATTTTATCAAGGAGAAGCATCCCTGAACGTACATGTGAACACAACCAACAGCAGCAGCATTTACAAGACTCCAGCTGCACAGACCTGAGCAGGTTTACCACCATAACCACTTAAGGAATCAATCCATGTATTTTTCTCAGCACTCAAAGCATCGCAAGTCATCATTTTATGGAGCTCAAGTGCAACAACAGGAATGGGAAACGCTGGACAAAAAGCTGCTCAGATTTTTGCAGGTGTCCTACCATCTCCTGTATCTCCTGATAGAACAGAACCAGCTGAACCCTTATTGCACACTAGACTAGTAAGCGTTTGAAGTTACCACAAATGGAATCATGCATCCTTTTGGGCCAGCTCAAAAGATGCGGGGCCTGCTCCTGCATGTATCCGCATTTCTTGGCAAGAAGCTACAAATTAACCCTCCTAGTAAGACATAAACATCCTTGTGCTGTTTGATGGAGCTACTTTGAGACCACTACACACAAAAGAACTTGTCAGAGGGACAGGGACTGAAGTCTCGTACTGCATCAAGCAGCAGGCATGCTCATCGCTCAAGGACTGCCCAGGAACACAGCACAGGTACCAGCTATCAAAGGAGACTCCTCCCAACACTGTCCTGCACAGCATTCTGGTGTTACAGCCCCCCAGCTCTGCCCTCCACTCATCAGAGAGTGAGCCACATAATTAGCCATTACACTAGAAGTTTTTGCCATCCCAGACATTACTAGGGATCTGTTTCCTCTGGAATACGTCTAGCTGATCTAATCTGTGTCTCTCATGTCATTTAGTCTCTTCCTCAAGCATCTCATCTTTCAGCCTGTCTGTGCTCTGACTTCTCTGCTCTTTCCCCTTGTCTTTGATCCCTTTTTTCCTTCGGTCTCTATAGTGCGTATCATCTCCTCAAAGAGAAGCAGATCACGATGTTTTCAGGTAAGGAGCAAAGTACCGATGTGCATAAAGTATCTCACCAACTTCCTAGAGCTTCCCATGAATTTAAGTGCATCGCGAGCCTTGACAGCTAATTCTCTTAGAAACATCTCCGCAGTAACTCTTCCTGTGACAGCAACATCCCAGCCACTACAGTACACAAAGCCCACATGTCAAGATGCCTCCAGCTTTCTTCCTCGAATACCTTTGGGAGCATCAAATAACTCATACAGACAAAACAGCTGGAGCAGGACTGAAGTATTACTCACTGATACTCCTCGTTTTGCTCATCTCAAGCAGCATGTCCCCAGCTGCTGGTTCATTTGTATGCAGGCCATGGACACATCCTTTTGACTGTGCAGCACGCAGGCTATATAGATGGTCAGATATTTCCTTCTTTGCAGGCCTCATTCTTGAAATGTATTCCTAACAAATCCCTTTGCTCCCTGCAGAAGAACCATGCCTATTCCTGGATAAGACACTTCCCTTTTCTGGGCTAATTGCTCTATCTGTTGTGCTAAAACATAAGGATTCTCTGAAGGGCTGTCCTTCACACATGAAAGGCAGGCAGACTTACCACTGGACTCTGGAAAGAACAGCTTGAATAAAAGAGAGAAGCCTTCTGATACCCATTTTAAGCAAAAAAAACCCCAAGGATGGCTTGCCTAAAAATCGCAATCGTTAAATCGAAAAATATATGCACAATGTGATTCTTTCTACTTCTTATCCTGTACTCAGCAGAGAGACTGAGAAAGAACAGTGCACAAAGTCACACGTTAGAAATAATCACACCTTCTGAGAAATACAATCGGTGCTATTTTCCCATCAGGATTTTAGAAAGGAATGTGTCCTTAGTCAGCTCCTGAAACCAGGTAATTGATGTCACTACGAAAAAGAAAGGAGAATAAAGAAAGGAACAAACCAAACAAAAAAGCCCCTACCTTCAGAATAGCAGTCCGGAAGCTTACAGACACCTCAGAAACGTTTTCCATTTATTTGTGATCATGCCAAAACAGAAAATAAACAACTATTCTTACACTGCTACTTCTGCTGGAAAAAGAGGAATATGTTTAACAATTATGATTCCGCTTGATACTGCTGAGTCAATTCACCACCTTAGAAAACACAGATAAGTCTCTGGCCCTGCCTACACAAAGCACAGTTTCTTTGGTAAGGGTTCGGTTTTCTGATCAGATATTGCCACCTGCAGGACACGACAGTTTCTACACAAAACATCACAGAAGACAGACCCCACCTTTTCAGCTTTGGTCATCATCTTTAAAAACTAAAAAAAACTCAAAACCCCCCCAAGAAATCTACAGCAAAACAACAGCCACCTCATCCTGTATCCTGACAGGTATCTCTGCTCATAATGCACAAACTTGGTCTGCTATTAGCCCCTAAGAAAACATGTAGAAAGGATTGTTCTGTTCAAGTGATTATTTTTTACACGCACATTTCCAATCTGTCCTTCAGCTCCACCTCCTCGATCCCACGAGGCCTGAGCTTTATGCAACTGTCCTTCACTATCTCAGCTTGACCTCAGGGGCTTTCCATTTCTTCTCTGTTACGTTCCATGCAGAAATTCTGATACCTCCTGAGGTACAGCTGAAAGCAGCGCCCTTCCTGCCCTCCCTTGGGCACCCCTTCCTCTGGTTGCTCAGCGCAGAAGCAAGCTCACTGTAGAAGACAGACCAGGGCTTCAAGGACAGCCTGATCCGAGAGTCAGAAATGAAAACTACACTAGAGTACCCCAGCTCTGCAAGTATTAGTCACCGTGTACACAATACATCCTTAACGTTAGCTTGTTGTGAAAGAAGAATGAATGTTCCTTTGTTTTCTCATTGCCAGATGCTTTATACCACATACTACTACTTGGCAGGTCAGAAAACAAGAAAAAGCACCTTAAAAGTAAATCCATTGAAGATAGCTTCAAAGACTTAACTCTTTGCACACCTAGATTGCAGTACTGTTGTTAGTAAGAATATCCAGATGTTTGTGTCCCTGCACAGAATACCTGACCTGCAGAGCATCCATGGCAATGCCGCTAAGCCAGGCTGCCACTGAAGTATCACGTAGTATCTCAGCAGTCACCGTAGGCAGATGACTGTGGAGCACAGCAAAACTCCTTCAGAGGCTAACAAACCCGCGGGCCAGCCCCCCAACACCACTCGTACTACCAGGCAACCAGTAAGAACTACAGACCCAGGACACAAGCAGAGAAACCGAGCCACAGATCTGTCTAAGTGGAAAGCTACAGAACAGTATTTAGTTACAGCTAAAAACATCCATGCAACTACTATGGGTTTTGTAACAAGTTGCTTAAAGAATCGGGTCACAAAGCCCTCTCATTTCCAACTGAGGAACACGCAAGTACTTGACAACATGGCTCTATATTCTACAAAGTCTACTTCAGACACAGAACCGCACTGCCAGGAACATGCAGAACCCCGGATTTGCAGCAAATGGCAGAAACACTACTAATTTTCCTGGGAATGGGGATGAGACCACAACTATGAACTGACAGTAACTACAACTCCAAGAGAGACGTTTCAAATAGCAACTTTCCCACAGAGGCTGAATGGAAAAACCAACTCTATGATTAGTAAGAAGCTTGTAGTGTTTTATTACATTAATAACAGATTCCACTCCTATTAACTATGCCTGGGATCAAACATGCATGTTCACCTCCTTTGCTCACACCACCGTGGCAGTTTCTAGCATCAAAACAAAGTTGCAAAAGGACAGTATTCCATTTAAATTATGGTTTGTTTCTTTCTTTCTAGCACAATTATAGCAGCACATGCATGCTTCTGTAATTAGAATTGCCTGAAAGTATTTCCATTACAACACACAATTTCCAGGGGGCTATAACTACACTGCAGAAAACCCTCCCAGGCCCATATGTAATATCGTGGACCTCACAGAAAAGTTACTTTGTCCGTCATTTAGATGTTTTCATAATCACCACCTAACACAGCAATCATGTCCTTTTTTATATATATGTATATGTATGTATATGAAAAACATGAAATTAACATTGCGTAAGGACAAGGTATATAGCTGCAGCACTCTGTATAAATATCACATGAAACTCTCTGCAGCTCTGTAAAGCCACCCCGCCAGGTATTAACATTCAGTGCCAACTAGGTTTCAACAGTAGCTGTTTTAAGCAGAGGACAAAATGACAACCTAATGCCAGAAAAGGTAAGTCCAGAAACTGCTCTCCTGAGAATATCTCAGGAAATATATTAGCAAATGGATTACGTTGATCTGGTTGCAAATATTGTACAAGAGACAAAAGCCTTCTCTTTTCATGTGAATCCTCTGGTCGGTTTTGTTCTCATGATTTCACAAATGGAGCCATTAAAAGGACATTAATGAACTCACCTCCAGGCCTTTCATGCTCTCCATCAGTGTGTAAAAGCATTGAAATAGGCATTCCAACGTTCTTAGATCTTCCAGCTACAACAACATTTTTTCCAAATGTTTGTATTCCTTATAGGAAAAAAATACATGAAAGCCTTATAAAAAACTTGTATTCCACTACTTGGATATACCTAAACCCTCCATCTCAAACTCCAAGGTAGAATTATTTGCTCTTGTGGACTGCTGACATCAGCCTGACTTGAAGAATCCATGAAGCTCTACTGGAGAGATGAATTCAAAAAGCACCTTTCAGCTGTCACCTTCCAGAAACACAACTGGCAGCTCACCCAGGGTATCTGAATGACCCTTTGGAGGGACTTCATTCCACTTCTCTGACCACAATGGGAAATGGAAGCTCCTACATATACCAGTGAGAACATGGCTATCATAAAATGACAACTACTGCACACATAGGCTTCCTTTTCCCCTTCTGGCACCAAAATTAAGCATTCCCATTTTTGTTCTCCTTTCTTCATCTTCACATCTTTATGTGATAAACCATCAGGAGTTCGGTAATATCACAGAAAGTTCCTTGCAACCTTATGAAAATGCAGAAAAGAAGTTATCCAAGTGTTTTACCAAGGATCCTCCATGAACTACTGTCTGCACTAAACTACTGATTACGCTACTGGCTAAAGATGTCATCTATTCAGCATCACCTTGGTAGATTCATCCTCTAAATGCTTGTTCCTCAGCCAGCCCAAAACATTTAGATAGCCCACACCTTTTAACTCACCCCAACTTTACCCTTCACTCATCTTTGGAGGCAAGAAGAGGTTCAAAGCAGCTCCTTACCAGTCCGCTTGATCATCTCCCACACGGCAGCAGCAGTGGCAGGTATTATGGAAGGCTGATCAAGACACAGGCGTCCAATATTCATGATATGAAAGCCATCCACATCCTTCTCAGGTGCGATGGTGTTGCAAACTGTTCGTTCATCTATGTGATCTAGGAAACACATGGCTTTCCAATTACAGCTCTCTCACTTGCCAGGTGTCACCAATACCACCTGAATCGTTAGAGGAACACAGGTTTGCTCCAGTGAGGGTCGTTAAGTATCGAGTATGAGCAAATTACACTCCCCCTCTACAGGCTGTGGTTACAACTTCACCTTTTAAAGGCATCTACTGAAAATTCAGTAATTCTGTCAACACTACAAACGCAAACAATTCAGTGAAAACATGAGGGGTCTCCTACTGAGAAAGGCCTGTACAAATTAAGGTACTAAGTACATGGATGAAAGTTTCTCAGTAGTCAAACTAGCCTCAGAGTCAGGGCAACCAGAACCTTTGTGTCAACTCAGGGAACCAAATAAAATCAAGATGAAATCCATGTGCAGTAAACTGGTAATCAGTTTCTGCAGAAGAAAAGCTCGTTAACCTTAGGCAAGCTAGCTGTTCAAACAAAACTTGGTAGACACAGAGCAAGGATCAAGCTGTTCAGCAGCAGCGAGCTCCCGGAAATCATTTTGAGAAGCTATACTGGAACACCCTTGTGATTTTAACAGTTGGTTCCACCAAGGGCTGGCACAGTCTTTCACAGCAGAGGGAGAGGCAGCACCTTTCTACTCTTTGACCTCATATTTCTTAGTTGTAAGGGGCAAAGAAAATGCTGAGTTTTTCATGTTCTGTCTCAAATATCTGACATTTCCTAGCCACCTTCCAGGCAATTAAAAAGCAACACAGGAAACTGTCCACAACACTATTACCACATCAGAAGGAAAGCACTCAAGAGGCGCACAGAAAGGAGCTTTTCCTCAGGCAAAGATGGCAATCCTCAAAGTTTACTTGCTCCAGCTCAGAAAATGGAAGGAACAAAGCCATTTTCTGCTTCTATTTTTACCCCAGTGTTGATCAAAAGCCACACCTGTACCTCGTTTCATGCAAAAAAACCCAAACTCCACACAACAACCTCAGCTCTGGAATAAGCAGCTTCCACTGATGAAGTTCTCAACTTCTAGCCTTGGCTTCCTTACTGACATTGCTAAACGCCTCAGAGTCCCAGCCCTGTGCTGTCAGCGCTCCATCTTTTGCACGAGTCTTCAGCACTGAAATCAGTATTTGTCACAGGGCCCATTTCCCCGTGTCTGTTCTTAGTGGGTGAGATAGCTGTTCAAATACAACTAACCACGTCCCCTCAGCTCCCAGAGCTCCTCACTTGTGCTGTACTCCCACCTCGTGGTCAGCTGATTCCAACCACTGGTCCATTTCAGTTCACTTTCAGACACTACCAACTTCCCAATCACAATCACTGGTGGTGTTTCAAAGGAAACAAAGCATCTGTTCCTCTAGATGCTATTTCCTATTAATGAAGCAGACATGGGAAAAACAAACAAACAAACTGAGCGTGGGAACTGTCTGGGAGTGAAGATGAAGACTAGGAACCAGAGTGGAAATGAAGAGCTTACCTAGAAATAAAGCTTCAACTGCAGCATCGTCAGAGATCCTTGCAAACAGAAACCCCCGGAGACCCAGCTAGCACTAGAAACCACACCGATGCATGCCAAGAAGAATTCCTGCCCTTCATGGCACACCACGAACAAAAACCTGAGTCACTGTGACAGAGGCCACAGCATCATCTACTAGAGAGGATAACTTGGCATGATGTAGGGGATGAAAATATGGCAAGTCTTGGGGTTCGAGGCCAAACAGTACAACATGCTGAAAAACAATGAGAAAAAAAGCAAGACATGTGGAGGGAAATCCCTTGAAATTGCTTTCGATCAAACTTTTTTAAAAGGCAAAGATAAGGCTGATAGGATGAAATTATTTTCACTCTTCAATGTGCTTTTTTGTTTCTAATTAACTGCAGGCTAGTATAGAACAAAATTTTAACACCTCAACTAATTCTTCATTATGCACGTCCTCTTTGCAGAGCTTCTCATGTCACTACGACACACTTGCAACCCAAAACGGTCAGACACTTCCCTCCTACATTGACTGTGTATGAGGAGTGAGACAGAAGAAGTCACCCACCTGGCAGAGGTAGCTGAACTAATAAACCACTAACTCTTGAATCCTTGTTGAGTTTTCCAGTCATATCCAAGAGTTCTTCCTGAGAAATGTCTTTAGGCCTCAGTATGATCTCACTCGAAATGCCTGGTAAAATCCAGAAACAGAAGACTTATTAATACCCGGACATTTACCTACAGACCGCTCAGTCATTCTGTAAAAAAAAAAAAATCTGTCTGATGTGCAACAACTGTCTTCGATAACGATGGAAAATGTGCTAGAAATTCTGCTTTCCCTGCCTGGTCTTTAATCCTGTATTTCTAGCAGTGAAGTACAACAAAACATACAGGGAAAACGTAACCTGCAGTTGGACACAGTAGCACCAAAACAGAACTACACTTTAGAAATATTTGGAAAATAAAGCATGTAACTGTTCTCCAAATGTTGCAGCGACCGGGCTTTATCCCAGGCCCTCAGTCACTCTGCTTTACTGTTTGATGTCACGACATCTGACATTTTGCCCTTCATATTCAAAGCTGCGAAGCCTTGCTTTGGGCTTGGCTTGCCCGGCTCTGCTGTGGACCTAAAGCATTCAACAGGACATATTCCAGGAGATAGAGCAGATGCACATGAAGATTGACATTATGAAGAAAAAGGCTCTTCTCAGTATCTCTCTGTTAAACAAGGTACTTAATCACTGTTCCCATCAATTCCAGGGCAGTGGGATTTGCTGCCTTCACTGGAGGTGGGCTCAACAAGCCACCTACAACAGAAAGGATCCAACAGGTACCGAGGGGACGAGCTCTTACACAAATATTTCACATTCAAAAAGAATCAGTGTCTTGCAGAAAACAACTGACAGTTTCTCTGATTTTTTGCCAAGCCTCTCAAAGCCAGTTAAAACATTTCACTGTCAGAAAACTTCAGCAGTGTCCTCCTTTAGATTCCAGTTTCTACCGCCAAGGGTGCAGACTGTTTCCTAACAACACTTTGAGGTATAAAATTCATCTCCTAACTACCATTCATGTGCCATTAAAACGACCTTTTTCACATATCAATGCAACTTCTTAAGGTTCAGAGAAGACGAGGAAGAAACCAGTTTAAAATTCAATGAAGATACAAAGAGGTTTCCCTCCACCTTGTTTTATTTTTTATTTTGCAATAACGGTACCTTGTGCTTACCAAAGGACCATTGATACGACAGAACACATACCTACAGCTGCAGCTGCTTTTATCTTGTTTCTGACATAGATGTGACTGGCTGGGTTGTCTCCTACTAACACAACAGTGAGATGAGGTCTCTTGTTTCCAAGGGATATCCACGACTCCACATCTCTTCGAACTTCCTTCAAAACCTCTTTAGCAAGCTGTGTCCCTGAGATAATGGTGGCTTCATCGCTACAAAGACAAGAAGAAACACACTATTTAGGTCTAAAATTTCATGAACAAGACACTTTAAAATGTGTGATCTACTGTGTTAAATACTTCCAAATGTTTTTGATTGGTTAATTTCCTTGTATTCAAAATACTATTTGAAAACACTTGCTACAGCAAGAACCACCGCTTCGGTTGAAACACTGATCACTTCTTAGAAGTTTCCTAGCAGAGGTTTTCAAAAGGATTTGAAAGCTTTTGTCACCTTCATATACAGCATAGTTTTGTCCTAAGTTGGCCAGCACCTAAATTCTTACAAGTCCAAGGCCAAAATCAAGGGTAAAACAAATATTTTATTACTTAAAATAGAAAGGTAACTATACTCTGTTTCTGCCTGGTTAGATATTCCCCAGTTAGCAGCTATTCACACATTGTCGCTCTGCTGGGCTACTTTATTAAATACAAGGAAACGAACATGAATACTCAACATTTAACCAGACACATCAGTTACGCAAACTGAAACCTCTACACTTGAACAGGGGAGACCAGTGAAAGCTATGATAAAATGTCCTAAATTCAGTTATTTCAGTCTTGATGATTTATCTCGGCTGGTCGTCATTACAGCAAAACAACATACTGATCTTTATGTGATATATTTTTATGTATTGAATCTAATCACTACAATTCACTACTTCATTGTTACACTGAGTGTTTGGCTACCTCAGAATTTTGCTACTTGCACTTTGCTTGACACGTAAAATAGGGCAAGGACGTGATGGTATTTTACCTCCGTTTTCTAGGAAGACAGCAGTATTTATTACTTCTCTTGATGATGATTAAGTCTAGGGGGTTTCATCTAGAAATTTAAGACAAATTCAGTATATCATGGAAACCTGCATTACCTATCATGTAACAGAAGGGTGGTTTTAGTTCCAAAGAACAAGCTCCCTGGGATGAAAACAGACAAAAAACCCAAACCGAACCAAACAAGCCCTAGTAGATAAAAAAAACTTTGATCACATTTCAAGAGAACAAAAGCTTGACATCCTTCAGTGGTGATCTTTTTCTCTGCCTCACCAGCCTCAACACTCAGAACTAAGACATTTCAACTCTCTGCAAATACATCTTCTTGAAGCTTTTAAATTTGCATTTAACACTGATCTTTAATACACATCGAGTCGGTTTGCCAGCATAAAAGCACTTCAAAGTCACTTGCAAGAACATGAAAGCGTTTTGCTACCATCCACGTACTGGTATTTTCATACGCCCAATCAATATCTGGGAAAACGCTTTACCACAGCTCAGAAAACACCATCACACGTGTTATCCGGACACGAACACACCCGCGAGAACCGAGGGGTCACGGATGTCAGCAGAGGGGTCCTGCCTGCGTGGGAGCGCGTCCTGCTCGCCCTCGGGATTCGGGCTCCCAGCAAACACCGGCAGAGCCCTGCCCGCTGCGGCGCTTCACCAGGCACGCCTTCACCTCACGCATTTCATTTATTTCCTGAAATTATTATTATTTTTTTTCTTTTACAAGAACACAGGACTGTCGCAGTATCGCAGCGCCTGCTGAAGACAGCGAGATGCCATGGGATGCACCGTCACCATCACATGTCCCTGAATAATACTCTCTATATTTTAATAAGAACTTTATTTTTATATTGGATCTTTTAGCAGAGCTTAAAAAACTCACCCGCAGTCACAGAACGGTGTGGGCTGGACGGGACCTTAAAAGGTCACGCAGCCCTGCATCCAGCAGGGAAATCCCTCAGGGACAACAATCACAGATGCCCAAAAAGCCTCACATAAGGAGTAATTCTGTGCAGACCACCCGGCGCCAAGCCCGGGCTCCCTTCGCGGGGCGGGGGGGGGGAGGCAGGCCACACCACAAGCGCTGCCCCCGTTCCAGCGCACCGTTTAAACCCTCGCAGGCTCCACGCCGCCAGCGCGGCCGCCCTTCCCTCCCTCCCTCTCTCCCTCCCGGTACCTCGGCCCGCTGCCAGCGGCCCCGCAGAGCCTCGCCGTCCCGGGGAGACCCGGGCTGCGGGGGCAGGAGCCCCTCAGGGCCCGCCACGTCCTCCCTCCCCTCAGGCGCTCGGCG
>VZZY01022323.1:191787-208379 GCA_013400335.1 Eurystomus gularis
GGGGAGGGGCGGGCCGGCCCCGCCCGCCTCCCCAGGCCGCGGCACCTGGCGGGGATTGCGGCGGCAGAGCCGCTGCAGGTGGTTCTCCCTGTGCATCCCTTCCCTGCGCTCCGCAGCCTGCCCGCAGCTGGCAAACGCCTTTAGGAAGCTGGCGACAGCTTTGGAAAGCGGCAGCAGGTCACTGAGGCTGCAGGTTCTTCTGCGGCACGGGCAGATGTTTTGAGGAGCTAGCTGTCTGCGGAAGGAGCGTGGCTCGGGTGCTTCCACAGACATTGCGCAGACCTGTCCTCCTGGAATCTTATTTTCTTCCAGTCGTGTTCGTATCGCGACTCTGCGCACCATCGAGCATGTGCTTACTGCATTCATCATACAGCTTTTTTTTAGGAAGGATTCTTAGCCAAGGTTCATTGACCCACTCGTATACACCGTCCCTTACTCCCGTGATCGTGTCTTGCTATCCAGGTTGGAGAAAAATACGTGAGGCTATAGGGTGTCCTGTGAAAATTTACACTCCTGAGCAGACAGTAGATCTCAAAGACAGAGTAAAGGTCTTCAG
The DNA here is from genome assembly GCA_013400335.1 of Eurystomus gularis. Classification (NCBI taxonomy): domain Eukaryota; kingdom Metazoa; phylum Chordata; class Aves; order Coraciiformes; family Coraciidae; genus Eurystomus; species Eurystomus gularis. The sequence continues at coordinate 192,344 of VZZY01022323.1, forward strand.
ATGCTAACCCATCCCGCCCAGCTTCTAAAGAACTCGAGATTGATGTATTTTGAGTATTTAAGCTCATTTATCTAAAATGTAGCCATTTTTTGGAATGCTTTTTCGTTATCATTTAAGGACTGTCATATCGGTGGTTCCATGAAAACAGAGATGTTCAAGTACATATAAACTGACACTTTAGCTGGTGGTGGCAACAGGACTTGCAAGTAATCTCAAAAAGGGAGTAAGTTACTTGAAGGAGGTATATATGTATTTATATCACAAAGAATAGGCAAGACATTAAAAGGAAGAAAAGCTGAAGTGGATAGTAGGAAACGCGACAGAAATATCAGTAGTCCTAAGAACTGGTATTACAGAGAACAGAATTCTGGCACAAGTTTCCTTTTGTCTAGGACGAAAAAGACTGTCCACTTTTTTTGTTTGTTTTTAATGCAAGGTTTGTATACTTGACTACAAAACCTTGAACTGCTGCTTTTACAATTTTCCAGAACAGAACGTCCGCCACAGATTTTTCTACCAAATGAGTATGCTAGAAAAAAAGCAGTTGCACTATAAATGCTTTTGATAAAATTTGCTATGCAAATTGCAGCTGAAGATTTACTTTAATTCAAAAGCACATCGGTTACCAAACGTTTGACAAACGTAGGGGAGCGTGTTCTTACAGTCCGTGATGCTGAACTCAACGACAAAGAAGTTACCCCTTATCTTTTATGCAAACTCACCTTTTGTACCCGTTGGATTCCCGCTGTTCATACTGATCCCTACAGAGAAATAAAAAGAGGTTTTCAGTAATACAAGGATGAAACTCTTTTTCTTGACCTAAGTTAACTGCTTGGACTTTAGATCCCATTCGAGTCTGGAACTTAAATACCACAATTAAAAAAAAATAAAACAAAACATTTTCGGTTGACTTTCACACCAAACTGCATTCCGGCAAGCTCAGGTTTGACCTTGAAGCTACACGTAATGATGCACAGATAAAAAACCCATACCAGTCATCTGCACCAAAATAATATACTACCTTTTCGTATTGTTCCTGAAAAAAGATCCGAACGCTCACTGCTGCTATAATAACAATATTTGTAATTAACTATTTGCAGAGAATAGCCTACAAAAAATCGCCACGTGACTATTGCTCAGCATCTCCTGAATACATCATAGAGAAAATCTCATGAAAATACTAGTAATAAATAACAGTATGCATGTGGTCCAGGAAAATGCACTGATGAAATCGGTGCAAAGCTGAAAATGGGCAGTTTGGTTTGTGTAACTGTTACAGCAGAGTTAGGCACTGGCAGCTGTGAAGAAGGTGGGTATTTCTAACAGGTCATTTTGGAGTCTGTTACACTTGGAGTATTTCTATGTGCATATGATAAAGGACTAGAGTTATAAAATCCTGCCTTGGGCATTAACAACCCCGTCAACATAAAATTATCTCTTAATAATTAGTGCTGTGTGAAGAGGAATCGAACGCGCTGGTTTGGTAAGAAGCGTTTTTCTCTCATCTTGTGAGATCTTTGTATTTAAAGAAGCTTTATCTTTTAAGAAAACATATTGGCTGGCCTTTCCTTGCCATGTAGCAGTCCCCCCTCCAGCCTGCCCGAAGCCTGTCGTTTGGAAGGACACCAGGACCGGGGACGATCGCAGTATCTGTGATGAACACGTTACTATATTTTAGGAAACCCTGCCTCAGGCCCCGTGCTCTGGCACTTCCAGCATCTGCTGCGGAGTCTGCTTTCTACAGCGACAAGCTGTATGTGAAACCCGGGCAAGTGCTTGCCTGGCCTGGCTAGCCATGCCATGTGGAAGATAGCCACCAGGAGGCCCTCAGACCACACGGTAGACTCGCCCTCTGCAGAAAGACACCACTCCGGAAGCCAGAGTTCTGCTTTGAGGTCATGACCATCATTAATGATGGCCTTAACTACATCTGTTGCTGTGTGCTCATCATTGTGAAGTGTAAAATAAGAGCCTTCTGTCACTTCACGTATTTTAAGACTTTCTTTTCCCTTAGGACCTACTGCCAGCTCATGGTGGCAGGGAAGCAATCGGGAGCACAAGTTCTGTTCACCGTAGCTCTCAGCTGAAATAGAAAACACGTATCAACCTGGTCTGTAGGAGATGAAAGAAAACGAGAATTCAAGGTGGAAAATCATATTTAGGATCCTAAAGAGAAATACAGACATCAAAGCACAGGCTTTCTAAAAACTTTAAAAGCTTTTTCTACGCTTTTCATGCAACTATTAGCAGTCCCCGGGCTACCAGGCAACACTATGTTTAGGAAAATCTTGGCTCAAATACCCGGTTTTAAGGCACGAGCTGAATAAATAAATACCCAGCCGAGCGTGGTTTAAGGAGAGTTTTTAATCCTAGTTATTTTGGCATCCCTTCCTACAGATGCCAAGGCAGTAAACTGACGCTCTTGGAGGGCTGACGTTTATGGATAGTTCCACTATCCATATTTCCACTAATAACCAGCATTCATTGTCTGGCCTGGTGTGACTCTGGCAAGTGCTCTGAAAGGAGCCCCGCGTTGGAAGCACCGATGTGAATTAGGTCGATGGTGGCATTCGGTAACGGAGCTCCTAAATATTGAACGCGCCTTCTTCTCGGCTTTCTCTGGCACAGTTAAAACAAATAAAGGTTTTCTTTTTTTCTGTACCCTGTCTCACTATCGCCCTCTGAAGAACCTTGCAGTAGAAAAACCAGAAAGTATCCGTTTATGTGGAAAAGGAAAATTCTAGCGTTTGATGTGGGATTGAGTTTGTGTTATTACAAAATCATTGGTAGGCAGTAATGATTATGACGATTATTAATAGTAACAGCTACTCCTAAGTAGTAACAAGCCCCAGATTCTGTAACATATTTGCATAAGTATGTCTGACCTTTTCGTTGTTTTCCATTATTAGTCAAACCAACCAAGCAGTCTATTTGAATTGCAAGGAATGTAAAATGGGCTGTAAGGTTAAGCAGATTCTACTCAAACTGCATCATGTCCCGGTCAAGTTTAGATCAGTTAAAGTTGTAATAGGTGTATTTACTCTGCCACGACTCTTTTTGAATACCGTGACTCATTACAGAGCTCGGCACAAGACAAAATGAGGTATCTCTGTGCTTGAGGCTCTTTACTACAAGTACAACAGCAGAGAACATGGATTTTCAGCCTTGGGAAGATTCTCTTAAGCTTGATTGACATATCTTAATCGCATTTATATTCTCTTCTAGGCTATTCTAAAAGAACCATTAAGAACTATAAACCTTGCCAAGACTTTTAGCGTGTAGTTTAACCGCTCATTACAAATTATGTCTTATAAAGGGATCTTCCTGTGGATCCTACATTAAAGTTTATTCTATTAAAAAAAGAAAACCACCAATGAAAATTATTTTTCTAACGTACATCAGGAAAACACGAAGCCAGCATTTTATGTTGCTTTTGCTTTGGTGTGCAGATACCATCAGCACTGCCACCAAAGGCAGCAGCAGATGTCTTTATGAGTTTCAGACAGAGTAAACCCACACCGAAGTTCCCAGCAAACATGCTAGTTATCTTCCTTCCTGTCGTTTGCCACACCGTTCTTCATCTGTCTTTGTCTTCGATAGATCTGCTCACGAGATGACTACAGGTTTTGGTAAAACGCTCATTTGCAGACAGTCCCAGGAAGTAACTTCTCTCCAGTTCATTCACATAACTAAAAAAAACCTGGAAATTATAAAGTCAGCTCACAGTTTAAAATATAGTTTTCATCCTAAAAATTCAGAGAAGATGTCGGATTGCTCATGCTGTCTATATGAGACACTCTAAGCTTGTGGCATTTTCTTTACTGACAACACATGTATTGTCCCAAATCTTCCTGAAAATTACGTAGACTCCAAAATAGCTGCTGTGTACGTATTACAGTTGCTATTCCCTTATATATCCTCACAATTTCACCGTCCTTCTCTGTGGAAGCCAGAGACGTGGCCGCAGTGATGTGCCGCTGATGCAAAGTTCCCGTCTCTCCACATGTGCTCTCGTTTTTTTCATGGTGAAAGCTTCTGTCCAGTAGTGAGTTGAAAATCTCAACCTTTCCATCGCTGACCCTTTGTTCTGTGTTTTTCCTTTCAGGCAAGGACAGATGGTTCCTACCCAAGTTTGGCTTCCAGGGACTGAAGAGGCATTTCGTCCTGAGCGACCGGTGACACGGGGTGTTTATGGCTGAGGTGAGCGGCTGATCGAACACTATCAGCAGGGCTGCAAAGCGCTGAAAATCACCTGGGGAAAAGCTACAAATACCGTGGTGGGCTGGGGCTGGAGAAAGACAGAGGCAGATTGGCGTTAGGTTGCTCTGAGCGCTCTTCCTTCTGGAAGACACCTTCATGTGCTGATGAGGATTGGTAAATCGGTATCGAGGGCCTGAGGGATTTGGGTGCGTCGCTGCTGGCGAGGCTGTGTGCTGGCAGCCGTCTGGGATCGGCAGGAGAAGACCAGAAAAAGACACTTAATGAATCTATAAAAATGTGCAGTTGATCTTGGGTCTTGTCTCTGGGTGAGAAGGGCATCAGAGAAAACGTACAAAGAAACGTCTCAAAACGTTCTAGTTTAACTGTAGGAAGAAAAAGGGTCCATTTTACATGATGGTGCAGTAGTAAAAATCTATGAGGAGAAGGGCGGCATTCCTGCAAAGCAGGAGGTGCTGCTCAAAATGAAACTGCAAGCAGAAGTTAGAAAAACCTGGTATGTTACACAAACACGATTTGACAAACCATCAATGGGCCTTTTAAAAGCAAGCCCATATTCGGTGTGTTTCTCTGGACCAGAGTTGGTTCGCTCTCCCTGTAGTTTATAAAACTTCATTAACACATTTTTCTTGCTGTACAAACTTGACGCTTTGTCGCTTTAATTTGGATTTAATTACAGATGAAATTTAAAGGTGATATTGAATGAGGAAGAGAGGGCTAGCAAGCTTGTTGAAATAAAAATGATTGCTATGGGGCGTATTATATTTATTGTCTGGATATGATAGAAACAACATTGTTGAACTCGTATCCGTGGAGCAAGACGCTTGGCCGCGTCCGCGCTGCAGTGGGTGTTCCTCTGGTTTTAATGCCAGATGGAGTACGCTTTTCAAGATGTTTTCCCGGCTTCCCACAGAGGTCACTGCAACCAGCTCCCGTGTTATTGGGACGGCAATAGTCCCCATTTCTGAGTGCCCTTGTAGAGGAAGCGATTCCTCATTTCTCCATAAAAGCATTCTGCTTCCACTGTCTGCGCTGTGCAGAGCAAAGCCATTTCCTAGCCATGCCTCCAAATATCCTACAAATGTTCTCAGTTCGTCAGCTTTATCGCGATACAGCACAAAGGCTGTTAATCACTCAAACCTGGAACTTCACGTGGAAACTCTCTGGCTCCGAGAAATATAGTTGCAGGAGTTAAGTTTTAAGTTGCAACAGTAGGCTTAATGTGACTGTGTACTTTTGACTATCTGTAGGAATTTATCTGAAGCTCTTAGCGTACTGTCAAGCTTAACTTTAGGACTGATGAAAAAAAGTCCTAAGCCCCAGGAGGGCTTTAAAATAACAGCAGGCTTTTGATACGTCTTGTTTTACTAGCACTTCTTGTTGGGCAATAGACTTCCATGCTGAAAATGGGGCAGGAGGCAAAAATCCAGAGTTGCACAAGAAGAAATTTCCATTGCTTTTGGAGTAGATGGACTTGCATCTGAAGATAAACATATGGCATAGAGCAGGAGGGAAGAACTGTAACAGTCTTCACTGAGCCGCAGGTTTCAAAAACAACGTATAAAACAGGCATCTGTTCCAGCAAGTAAACGATGTCATTCTCGAGGGAAACTGGTTGTTGTCAGTCTTTTAGTTCCAGACTTTGGTGTGCACCAGGCATGAAAACTCTGCCTTGCAGACTTGGGGTTTTGCGAATGTCTGCTGCCCTGGTCAAGTGGAGAGGGACGTGGCTCCCTCTGGAATCCCTGCGGCTCCCGAGACAGACATGTCGCAACAGGACAGCGTGCTGCTGGTGCTTTCTGATAAGCACCATCCCCCCGAGGAAAACTCTTACGTGTGCAGACGCACACGAGACCATCGAGAGGTGGCCAGGGCAGGCAGGACTTTCTTTAGGTTGTGGCGAGGGAGCAGTAACTTCAGGGCACCTCTAAATGGCAGGAAGGGAATGGCGGGAGGGAAAGGGAAGAACCTGTTTCGTACTATCTATCCACGGGCGTGTTCTGGCAGTGCCAAGGTCGGGGACAAGGTTGCTTACCCACAGCAATTCCCTGGTGCTGGCGAAGGAGACAGTTTTTCATCAACCTTAGCTTGCTCCGTCCTGGTACATCACAAATGCAGAGTGCTTTGTCGTTGCCATGCGGTAAGATATGACCTATCCACATGCCTGTTTTCCACCAGAGAGGTGAGGAGGGTAAGGGATAAATCCAACTTCTCCTAACAGTGGTAAACTGCAGAGGGAAATACACATGACTTTGGTAAGAGCAGCCACTCCCGACAAGTCTGAAGATTTATCTAGCCCAAGTTCCTGTCCTGGACAATAGCCAGAAACTTACATCTAGGAAAGAAGAGCAGAACAGTCTGGGAGCGTGGCAGTAGTTTCCCAGAACTGCTCCCGTACTGCCGATGATTTGTGTTTCTTGGACTGCCTGCGGTAGGTAACAGTCATGGGATTTTTTGCCATACGTCCTCGCATTATCTATAGGAGACTCTTGTCAGCTCCTCACATTTACAACATCCTTCACTATGACTTCGCTACAAGTTACGTGATGAACCACTGTCCTTTGGTCTCCAGCCCGTTCGCTGCAGTCAGGCAGCTGGCTGTGGCTGTGCAATCCTGAGGCACTAACACGCGAGAGGTTAGATTACTTTTCACCTTCGTTCCTTGATCCATCTCCTTGCTAGGTTGGGCCTTTTTTCTAAGTAGGTTTTTAAGATGTGTCAGCTCCGATATTGTTCAATATTTTTCATTTTTCATCTAAACACAGTATTACCAGGGGATATGGGAAGGGGGCACCTATGCTTTCGAATAAAACAACTCCTCTGTCATTGATACATAAAAATCTTACAGAATTAGGGGGGACAAATTAATTTCAAAAATAATTTGTTAAATTACTGCCATAGGAAAGTAGAATTTAAGGAGAGATGGCAGTCAAGCCTGATACTAGTGATGTGCCCAGTTCCTACCCGGTAGTGGACTTAAGGTACATGAGATATATTGCAATATACTATTATTATACTATTATTCATGTGCCATGGAAGGAAAATGTTGCTAATAGTTAAGAGATGATGACTAATAAATGAGGTGTGTCTTTGGAAAAACCCCCAAACAAAAAATTGCTGTTGCACAGAAGCAGAGAGAACGGGTATTTTCCACAGTTCCATCAGCTATCTGTAGCAAATACTGCAGAGTCCATCCACAGGACTGGGACTTCGAGGCACGGCAGGAATGAGGCAAGAGCGCACGCAGGCTGCGCTCACCTGTAGGACAGTTCTCCTGGCTGCAGTGGAGTGACTTCTAGGCTGAACTTTTCTGGTTCTTACCAGTGTGGGTATGATGTTTGAGCCTCCTTCGCTAACGATGCCGGTATAGCCTGTCGCACCTCTGACCGAGATGCTTTTCCTGGCACTGTTCCCAGCCCGCCAAACTGGCGCAGGCACACAGCTCCATCTTCATCGGGAATTCACCAAAAGCCCGGTGTCTTTTTCAACAAGAAAATATTTGTATTGCTTTATATTTCACTACATTATCTTTTCATGGTAAAACCACATTTTACAGAAATACATTTTTCCAAAGCAGAGTAAGGAAAATTACTTATTCTGTATGAACTATGACAGTATGTCATACCAGCAGACATAAAATATCTAAGCTTCTGTTCCTTTACATCTTATGTATAAATACCAATTAATTACTTTTAAATTCTTAATCACGTACACTCATTTTAAAAGCATCAAACCCCACACAAGCAAAAACGAATCAACCAACCCCAATGTTACCTTCTGAGAAACCCAAACAATCTCAGCATGAAACCCCACAATTTCACGGGAATTCTTAAACTGCCCTAAATACTGACTAGAGAGAAACCTCAGGGCCCAGCTTTCTGTAGTTTCGTTGTGCAGTATCTTGTGCAAGAAGATCCTAGGCATTCCCCAGTAACTGCTAGGAAGTTATAGCGCGGAAAAGAGATTTAGCAAAACATGGTGAGCCCCAGGCTTATTTAGGCTCTTGAGGCAACAGGCTGAGCTTGGCGGCACCGACCTGTGCTTGCTTCAACCCGTTTTATGCCTGTGTAATCCTGAGCGGACACTAAATGCCACGCGTCAGGCAGCACTGGAATTGAGAGATCTCGTTATTCCGGACAGAAGGATCGCCATCGGCACCACCCACTCAGACCTCTGCGGATCGGGCTGTCTGCAGACGCTGGCACAACGGTCTCCACGACGGACCCATCCTCTTTTCAGATATTTATGCTGTTTGTAAGAACTCGTTGGCAAATAATATTTGGCAAAAAGGAGCTTGCACAAAGGTGGGGCTGCTCAAACGGTAAGAACTGCAGCAAACACATTCAATCACTTTAGCTCAGTCAATAAATAGGAATAGGCAAAAAGAAATATAGTCTTAGAAGGTTTGAACATAGAACACCTGGTCTACAAACTCATCGACACTAGGGAGTTGGGCTGTTATCTTCCAGAATCCATTTCCCGGTATCTTCTGGTAAACGTCGGTAGCTTCATCTGGAGATGTTTCTTCCCTCGGACCTGGTTATGTGAACTGCAACAGGCAGAAATCAAATTGTGAAGCCAGTCAGGAAATCTTTCCTTAAGTCTTCTTGCACGCCCCAGAGAAGTCCCATAGCAGAAGTGTCTTCTGGAAAAGCTGCCTGATGCGGATGGTGGACCACACTGGCCTGGTGCTGCAGGCAGACCTGCACTTAATCGGGCGTTTGGCGTGGATGCTCTCCCTGACCCACAGGGTTTCTCTTCCCAGCAAAGCAGCCACTTTTTGGGCAGGTTCGTGGCCTAACTGAACAGATTTTCCGATAGGGCAGAGCACGGCTGGTTTCTCCTGGGACACCCGCACCCGTTCACACCCGGCCAAGCGCTAAGCTCGGCCTCCGAAAGGGCTCATCTTAGCGTCGGGCCCCGGCAGGTACCTGTTGCGGATCCTGGTGAGGATGAGCCGGACCCAGGGAGCGGAGGGGCTCAGGCAGACCGTCTGTCCCTGCTTCGTCGTGGCTCTGCGGGGCGAGGGAGCGGGTGAGCCCGGGGCCGGGGCTGGGNCCGCCGAACTCCCCGACCCCGCACCGTTAAATTTAGCCCAGCCCAAGTTTTCTTGAAGTTCGTAAGCCTGGAAGTTGCTGGTGGAAACTGAGATGTCAAATCCTTCGTCTTCTGCATCTCGGCGTAAGCTGACGTTTAATTTTATTGTCGGCGTTTCTCTGACAGGCACACAGATATGTCACTGTGGATTTAGTTGTTAGCTGAAAAGCAAAGAGCCCTGAATGTTACGCAAAGCAGTGAGTGGTAGAGAGCAGTGGGCCCTCTCCAGCCGGCTGGAAAGATGTCAAGGCTAAAATTCTACCGAAGGATCCAGGGATGGCTCTGAGCAGCAGGGGCACTCCAGAGGTGCCTCAGCCACCCACCCTTTCTTCCCAGCCTTTGGAGATAGGGCATGGCTTTATTTCAGCCCTCCAGTTTTTCCTTGGATTGCTGTTTGCCCTTCTGGGGCAGTGAAGAGTGGTTAAAATTTTCCCCCTTAGATCTTTTTAAATATTTAATAATTGTTCTTTTTTTTTTTGCCTTGGTCTGGACAGCAAAAGAACCAATCCAATATTAGGCAATGAACACTTCATTTCTTTTAAGTCGGGCAGGGAGAGGTGACAACACAGATTGTTATATGAGTGCAGTGTCTACAAGCTTGTAAATCACCTCTCTCCTTAGTTGCAAAATGCTTTCAGGAAGAGGGAAGCTGCCAACAGAGATAACCGTGTGTTCCCAGTTAGTCCATCAGCTGTTTCCCCGCACACTGACCGATTTGCCTGCCTTCCATTAATGAGCTGGCTTCTCTGGGGGTGGGTGTGAACTCTCTGATTTGGACACTGCCAGGGCAGTCTCTGTGGCTCTGCGTCCATCGGATGTCTAAGCCTTGGGGCACTGGACTAGTTCTCTCTTTTGCCACCCTGCAGCAAGTTACGGAAGTGCTAAAGAGGGAGGGTCTCAGATCTCAGGGGTTTCATATTGCTCTCCAGAGTGCCCGCGTGTCATCGCTCTCGGTCTGCCAAAGGGCAGGAAGCAAATAGCCAATTTCTACCCATCTCTAATTGCTTCTGCCTTGCTCATGAGTTCTCTGAAAGAACTGGAGGTTCTAGCTCAATAGGAAAGCACCAACTATCAAACGCTAGCCTGGATGCTAGTCCTTGCTCCGCAACACCACACCCCATCTACAATCCTATTATTGTGAAATTTCCTTGCCAGGCGCTAAGGGAAAAACGATGTTTTTGCATGGAGAAGCCCGTTTCTCCACTACAAAAGTATTCAGAGTAGTAGCTGAAGTGGTGTGCTAGGGGTCATAAAGCCACGGACTAGCTTTCAAATGTAAGGAATATGGTCTCTGCTAACTGTTTTCTGACTTTTTTGTCCCCATATTTCAGGTTCCCTCCACCCTCCCGCCTGCTACATAAACGGGCGTTTCCTGCTTTGCAGCAGATGTGACGTTGCGTGCTGGCTTGTGTTTATTTGGGAAAAGCTTTCCTATGCTATCCGTTTATTTTCCTTTTTGTGGCCACGTTCTGTGCAAGCAGGCTTTCTGCTGCGCAAAGCGCCGGCTCCGTAGCAGCCCGGTTCTGAACACCGGCGTTTTGGGTTTCAGGGCAAAGACCTCACGTGTTGCATCAGCTCTTCATCGCACTGACGTCAACGGCAGCTTAGATGAAGCCGGCTTTTCATCGCTAGCTTCGAATGTCACTGGAAGTAGACCGGGTAGAGCAGAACTGAGGCTGACCTGCATTTTACCCCTTTTTTGAACAATTTGCAGAGAGCAGCAGTGGCTGAGCTCTTAGAAAATGGCTACGGCTGGTGCGTTAAGGGCCCACCTCATGGAGAAACAGGGTGTCTCTGGTAGAGGGTGGTCGGTGCCTTGTGTCACGCAGAAATCAGAGCGTATTTCACTAGAGTAGCTACTTCAGCCTTATCCAAATGTCTCGGCAGGAATTTCTGTCCAGGAATGGGCTGAACTAAATTAAACGTATCACGCTATCAATGATGACATTAGTTTGGCAGTTAAATGCGCAGGGGGTGAAACAGCAATGACAAACCCCCCACAGTGAGAAACTCCTCGGTGGGCCTTCTGTCCAGCGGGTTTCCAACTACGCAGCTTTGCAGAGCAAGCCGATTTATTATTGCTCAACTAGGAAAACTTCATTCGTTTGCCACTGACTGGTCTTGATGTGAACGACAAGATGATGCGGCAGTAATTCGGCAGAGGAGCTGTTAAGGTACACAGCTTTTAAAGGGAGATCCGAGCAATGAGCAGCTCATGCCAATGAAATAGCGATGTGCCGGGGAAGCAGAAACTCGCTGCGGAAAGAGGTGAAGAAGCTCTGAGATTGCTTCACTGTGCCAGAAAGGAAATTCTCTTCAATCAGCAAATGTGGCTTGTTGACAAATGCGTAACATCTGCAGTGCTTGTGAAGAAGCTTATTTGCTCTGTCATTTTCCGGTGATGTAATGAACCTTTTTGTTTGACGTTCAGAAGAACATTTTTTGATGGGCTAGGACATCTTCATCCTCTGACATATCAAACTCCTCAAGAGCTGCGCTGACCTTTAGCCCAGACTAGAGTTTTGGGAAGCTCTTGTGCAAACACCCACCATACCAACAGAGCGGGAGGAAACTCAGGATGTACAAAGCCTTGAAGAAATGTCTCATGTGCCCAGGAGCGTTGCCCAGTCACTTCCCTTTAAGCTGCGCTGGGCTGACCCTCCACATCTGGCTCCATCAGAGTCCACTCCAAGTGGCATTATCAGGACCGTGTTTTAGAAAAAAAATCAATAAAAGGCATCATTTATTCTGTCTCTGTCCCGGTGAAACAAGAACACCTTGTGCTGTTTGCTCCGGTGCTCAGAGTGTCCTGCAACGATGCCTTTGTACTGGAGCCAATACAATAACCTTTAATGAAGGCTGTGACGAGGAGGCAGTGGAAATTATGAAGATGTTGTGATCAACCTTGTCACTTTTAGATAGACTCTCCACAAAGTTAAGAGGAAAATGACTCGGGATCATCCCAAAGGAATGAACTCTTTCAAGGATTATGCCCTGGGCAATTAGCTGAATTTTGCAAACGGGATCAGCCCGACCTCCTGGCGAGACTTTTCCGGCTATGGGGAGATTCCCCTCCCTTTTCTAATTGACACAACCGGTTGGCCACACTTGGTCATGGGGTACTGGTGAGACATAAGAGAAGCTGACTGCTCCCGTGCCAGTTAGCGTGATGAAAGACCGCAGGTATGTTCTCCCCTTGCACTGGTGCCTCCTGGGAGTAGGGCTGAGAAAGGGAGGCAGATCAGATCATTTTCTTATGTCAGTGAGTGTGAATCAGGGAAGCCCAAGGAGAAGGACTAATTTTTAAAGCATTTATCCGTGATGCAGTTAGTGTGTCAAGAGGTCTATCTGATGACACAAAGAGAACAAGAACACGTGTCGTAACGTACGGAAAATGTGCAGCCTCATCCTGCTGCTCCTCATGGGTGATATTTTTAGGAAATTGAAGGAAGGTGCAGTAACTTTAACCTCTCCTTTATGCCGCCGTGGTAGACCTGGCCCTTGTTCCCACTAGGCGAGGATTGTTGCAATGGATGATTAAGGTGCTTTTTGCAAACAAGTAGCAGAACCGACGGATCTGGTTTTCAATGGACTTGAGTTTTGCGATCGGATTTTCTCCTATCTGATGAGCTACTTAATCCAACCAAGGAACTTCCTCCAGTTAAGGCACTCCTAGCTTCTCTTTCCCCCTCTGCCTTAGGTTCTTTAGTGTGTTACGGAAGTGTGCCGCGTGCTTATGCCGCAGTCTTCTCCTCAATGTGAGCACTATGGCAACTTCTACAGCTACCCATAGACTTTCAGAAAACATCTAGAAAGTTATTGTCTTTGATTCTAATACTTTGGAAATGGCCGACGCTTAAAAGTTGCCAGGAATACCGAACGATCAAGGCAGCTTGATCACATAATAGACTTTATTTATTAATAAAGGTGAGGGCAGAGATGCTGAAATCCTGCTGCCACTCTCACAGTGAGTTGAGAATCACTGTCAAGCTTGTGCTTTCCCTCAGTTTGTCCTTCACGGTCTCCTCTGGCCATCTAGAAGTGTGCCAGTAGCCAGAGGATTCCAGAGGTCACAGAGGGAGTGCCGGGGCGGCCACATCTCCTCTTTGCTCCACCAAACAACTTTGGAAATGTGCTCACTTTGCTTCTCTCTTGTGATCTTTCTGATCTCCAGATGTTTTTGACCAATGTCAGTATGAGGAAGGGAGGACCGTGCCTGCCTTGCCCGTTGGGGCAGCGGAGTTTGCTTGGAGCAATGGCCCTGCAGCCAGATCTGCGTTAAGGCAGCGTGTGTGTGTTTCCCAGATGGCGACAGGAGCCTCAGTCCTAGGCACTGTGCATGTGTGGAGCAAAGGGATCGTTCTTCCCCTAAAAAGGCTTCCACAGCTGAGTCACAACCACCCGTCCAACCTGGGAAAGGCAATGGCAGGAGTTGCAAAGCACAGATACCGTAGTACATCCACACCACTCTGATTGCACATCTGCAGGGTGGATCTGTTACTGGAACAACCAGGCAATTAGCAAAGCAAGCTCTGTAGACAGACGCTTTAAATTCCACGTTCCCAGCAATTGCCCTGTTAGTAAGGAGAACGTGGAGCCTGGTCATGTTTTTCACAGAGGCTGGGAACTGTCTTTATGAAGCCGTCACAAACGTTGGCTTCATTCAACCTGCACCAGCTCGGGCTCCCTCCCTGCCCTTGGCCTCCAAGGGCTCTGCAGAAGGCCAGGGTTTCTTCTGAGCCTCTCTGAGGTGCAGCAGGAGCTCATTTCAAGCACAGCAAGAGGGTGGAAGGGTAAAATGTTTTCTGGTAACCGTGCTAAGAAAAGATCTAAGCCATTTGGACATATGAAACCTGTCCTTTTCCTCATTTCAAAGGGAACCAGAAACTGGCACAAATATTTAGGGGGATGTGTGGGAAACAGTTGTTTCATGGCTCCGCATCCTATTGTCTCTAGCCCCAGTTTCAACTTCCAGGTGACCACAGTGAAATGGAAGGGAGGAGAAAGGAGCGCCGATGCTCTTCACATCACTTTCCCAAATAATTTCATTTCCCTGCACATGGGACCAAATAAAAGAGGCTCAGTCCTGCTCTCGGTCCAGCACTCCCATTCAGGCAAAGGAATGCCGAGGACTGTAGTTTGGGATGGAGAAAGTGTATCGATGGGCACAGCTTAGACAAGACTTCATGTTGTAAGGTCCATCCTGGATGTTAACACACAGAAACAGACAGCAGGCAAGTGTTTCTAAATATTTATTGTTTCAAAAGCAAAACTCTTGTAAGTAACAAGGGAAAATCTCTTAACTGGGAAACATATCTAGTAATCAAAACATCAGAAAAAATGTTCCATGTGATTGACAGGAACCTGTTGCAGTTATTCTGGGTGGATGATGATACCTCTACTCTGTAGAGGTGTAACTATGTGTTACTCCTCTGTAACTATGATGGTTTCTTCAACATTTTGGAAAACGGGTCGATGAAGAGAAATCATATGGTCTCACCATGGCGACATTTACATACTGGTATTTAAAAGGGGTTTAGATCCCCCTTCCTTTTAATTTTCTGCTGGACAGAAAATATGGAGAGCAGAGGAAACCGCACATACACAATTCCCAAAGGAATCTGGAGTGGAATAAATAAACATCCATCAACACAACAGCACGTTCACTTAATGTAACTTCATCTAAATGCTGACATTATGCCATACACAAAAAGACAACACATGTCTAAGATTGCAGGGAGCAAAGCCCGCCAGCTCGCTCCCAACGCAAACGCCCGAGGGGAGCCGTGCTGTGGGTACCGGGACTTCTGGCAGCAGAAGGGAGCCAGATGTTGCTGGAGAACTTGCGCTCCGGCACAGCAGCAGCGGCACGGCTTCCTCGCAGGAGCTGGGAAGGATTTTCCAGGCACTATATGATGTGCAAACCAAAACAAAGATGACTTTTGGGAGGCAGCAGCTCCCTCCTCTACTCAGAGCTGCTACATAGAAGAGTTCCTTCTATGGGAGTTACTCAAGTCCTTACGAACGCCTGTAGCATGGAAATGGAGCCCACGCTGCTGCTGAAGCCTCCTCAGCGGTTTGCTGATACTGGAGCCCAGGCAGATTCTTTCCCTGTGGAAGAATTCAGGATGTTCCCTGTGTCTTTCCTCCTGCACAACAACTCAAAAGCAAGATTTTCAAGGCAGTAAGTCAGCACGGCACAGAGAATGGTGCTTTTCAGACAAGGTCCAAATTCAAGATACATCTTACATAGTACTTGCAATATTTAAATAAATACAACCGGGTATCATCGCATTAAATAAAGGCCCCAATAAATAGGCTGAGCTCCCACGCAGTGCATTTCAAGAGAGGAAAGCCCCGGAGGCCTCAGGCTCCGTGTGGTCTCCCCTCCAGCGAGCTTCTCTCCCCCGTCAAGTTGTTCTGTGTTGCGCTGAAACCAGAAAGCCAAGAAGACAGAGATGAGCCCGTCCTGCCGTCACCTGCGAGCCTTCAGCTTGCGTGGAAGTGGGTACGGGGAGGGAGCGAGGCTCCGAAAGGGCTCGGCCGGGGCCCCGGCAGGTACCTGTTGCGGATCCTGGTGAGGATGAGCCGGACCCAGGGAGCGGAGGGGCTCAGGCAGACCGTCTGTCCCTGCTTCGTCGTGGCTCTGCGGGGCGAGGGAGCGGGTGAGCCCGGGGCCGGGGCTGGGAGCGGCGGGGGCCGGGGCTGGCGAGCGGCGCCG
>VZZY01022323.1:208769-304822 GCA_013400335.1 Eurystomus gularis
GAGGCGGAGGAGCGGGCTCATGGCTGGTGCTGGCGGCGGGAGGGGCTGCGGGAGCGGCTGTGCGGCCCCGCTCGCCACCGGGGCTTTTATCCCCCGCCGGGAGCTGTCGGGGAATTTCCCGGGCGCGGAGGGAGCCGGAGGGGCTGTGCCCGGCCGGGCTCCCCACCTCCCTTGCCCCGGGCGGGAAGCCTCCGTGTGCCCCTTCCATCGCCGGGTGTTGGGGCTGGAGGAGCAGAGCAGGGAGCAGTGCCCGCTCTCTGGCAGGGAGCAGACCCCGCTCTCTCCTGCCCCAGAGGCTCCCGGCGCAGCGGCCCTCTCAGGTGCAGGGAAGCACGGCATCGCACATCCCGAGCACCGTCCAGGGACGTCGAGGAGACTCCCCCCATCCTCTGGAAGCAGTGGAGCCTCTTTGGGGGGGATCCGAGTTTGCTTTCAGTTAGTCTCCGTGCAGGGTGCTGACCCGAGGGTGGGTTTGGGCTCTGGAGCTTGCCTTGCAGGCTGGCCGCGCTCTCACCCTGTCCTGGTTGCCCCCTGAGCACCCCTTTCTCCACCTGCCTTTGGAAATTGCAGTTCTCTTTCTCCTGCACCTAGGAGACACTCACATTTCCACACCTGCACTGTACGAACGCAGACTGTGTGTTCCGCTCCTCTGCACAGAGAGGTTGCTCTTTGGCTTCGTGATTGCCAAGGCATTTTGCTAACTTTTGTTATAAAGCAGCAAAAAAACCCGGGTTTCCTGGGAGCTTCTAAAGAAAATCAGATGCAATTTTTCTGAGCTCTCTTTACACAGATTTGGTTCAATTCTCGTCAAAGCAGGCTTTTTTTTTCAATTAATTTCACTGTGAAATACGATTTGCACATCCTTTGCTTGCAGCTAATCCTTGTCCCCTCTTCCCTAAGGTACTTGTGAACGTCAGTTCAGCAAACCAAACTGTTCCTGAGTCGGGCTGCCGTGTGCTTTGCCCCAACAACTCGAATGCCTTCTGTATCCCCAAAGCCTAAAGCTCAGGGTTTTTGCACCACGTGTCACAGATGGCTTTATGACACAGCTGTGGCTATGCAGGAATTTCAGACTTGCAAATGTGTTCTTGGATCTCACTCCTGCAACTTTCTAGTCTTTATTTACTAATAGATATTTCTTTGCTGCAGAATAGAAGTCTGAAATGTTAAACTCTAATGCCAAATCCGATAAAACCAGTCAGATCTCGGTGAAACTTTCCTGGTTTGTGAAGAAGAGATCTGCCCATGAATCACGAGTAGAATGACTTGAAACCAAGTGTGTTATAGTGACTGTTTCGAACTGGCTTGACTTGATTTTCCGGGGAAAATTGACATTGTTTCCTTACAAGAAGACTGTGAGCACAGAGGTGGCTTCTTGCAACTGAAGTATGTAGATTATATTTACTTTTTTCAGAGGCAAGCCAAGTGATCATTGTATCGTAATGGCATGAACAGGACAGAACAGGAATTAACTGTAGGCAGAACTATAGCGGCAGGGATGCCAAGATGGAAAGCAATATAAGGTGATTTCTGAAATTACAAGGATCACAGCACAGCAATCCCACTAGAAGATTCACCGCCTGAAAACAAAACCAAGTGAGGAGAAAAAGCTGGTGAGCTCTAGCATGTGAATCGGTCCTAACGAGAGCTTAATTAGGCGGCAGCCCAGTGCTACACAGAGACTGTCATTCCCCGAGAGCTTTGTCGTCTGCAGATCAGGTAGCTCATAGGGCTGCTGCCCTCGTCCCTTGGGAGGTCAGCCACGTGGGAAGATCGTACATCATAAGTAAATGGCGATTGCCCCATGTAATCAGGAAATATCTCATGACTAATTTGCACCTCTTTCCAGCTGCAGTGCGGTAATGACATCCTTGGAAACTTGGTTTCTAGCTTGGTCTTAAAAGGAAATTACACGACCGAGACATCTCTCTGTCCTGCTCTGTGATTCCCTCCCTCCCCCGTTCCACCCCTCCAGTAAAATTTGTACTATTTGGCCAACTTCAGAAAGATTTGACAGAGGGTTTTCAAGGGCTAAGTTAGTATAAGTTGCGGAGGGTCACCCGAAGAGGTTGGAGCCAGGGAGGCAGAGGCATGCCTTCCTGGAAAACTAGAGAGATTCCTTAAGAAATCCTTAATAAACAAGCTGTTAAGAATGGACAATTGCTCACAGGTACTTAAGGCAGGAAAAACCCTTCCCTGGGATCCCTCGAGATCACGGGGATGGAGCCACCGTTCCCTCCAGGCTGCAGCGCCGTGAGCATTGCACTGAGCTCCCGGTACGGCTGCCCCAGGGAAGCGCTGCGTTCTTTGCAGGACCACACTTATGAACGCAGCTTTTATTTGCATATGTGCATTACCATGTTGATAGGAACATACACACTGGAGTGACCAAGTGCCCTATTCCACCCTCATAGGCCTCCATGTGTCCATAACTAGTTTCCTCCTAAACGTAGCCCTCACAAGTGGTAACACGGAGGCTTACGCTGTGTTACCAGGAAGAAGGATTTGCCCAGCCATGGCAAACTGAGGCAATAAACAGTTAGGATGATGCACGGATAATCCAGTGCAGGTCATTGAAGTGATTATTTATCAGATCCAGCTCTGAATAATAAATGTGGAGAGCAGATCTGTTGAGTAAGAAATTGTCAGTCAGGCACAGATAGATTATGTGTTGTTCTTGGACAGTCCACATGAGTAAGGACAGTTTACGTGACAGCACTTGGTTTTATGCTTGGATGACTGTTCACAATATCTGAACCGTCAGACTCATTCCACAGTGGTTACTGCTGAGGAAATTCCAAAAGCCTCCTGGGATCTGAAGCGTGAGGCTGTTTTGGACACGGAGCAGCAGCATGTGGAACTCGGCAGTCAGGTCTGCTGCAGGGGCACATGCTGGGATGAGCAGCGGTCGGAGAGGTTCCGAACACGGGTCAACTTGTGTCACGAAGGATCCCAGCTCAGTTTTGTCAGCTGCATCACGGCATCGTCACACACTGTCGTGCGCTCGTTTCTCTAACACCTTCTGAGCTGTTACCATTTCCGGTTAAAATAATGATCTATAGCAAATGATGGTCGGTATTTTTGACCCGTCTTCCTGGATATTCTCCTAATTTTAACATTCTGGAGTCCTTAGGTATGTATTTTTCCCCTCAGCAGAGTTAGAGGTTCTCCTTTCCCTGTGCTCATTGGTGACAAAGCATGAACAAACACACTGTTAACACCGCACAGGAATGTGCTCGTATTACTCAAGCATTACTTCAGCAAATATAAAGGGTTGGTTTTGACATCTGTCTGTTTGGTAATCGCTTCTCTATTTCTTGGTTCCAAGTGCCAACTTACCTTTTCTGAGATAGCTAAAAGGATTGTAGCTCCTGCCATGCTGTGACCTTACCGTGCGGGGCTCCTGGGCACACAACCACTTCCAAAAGCACAGCAATTGACTGGCTGGTGGTGGACTGACTAGCTCTGATGGTTTATACCTAACATACATGGGCAAGAGAAGCTTCATCTTGAGGATGGAAGCAAATGGTTCAGGCAATTTATTCTTACCCTCACAAGGAGATAGAACCCCCAGTATTTTTGGTGGTAGGCATGATCCGGGATCAAGATTACAACTGGGTGACTCCTTCCACCCCCAAATAGCTGTGCAGCTGATAAACCTTGGAGGTCATCACAGCTCCTGAAAGGCAGAGAGAGCTCCTCTTGGCCTTTCCGGCAGCTGAAAATGCTCTGCAGGTTTTTGCCCTTGGATCTATAACAACATCAGGAGCAATTTCTTGTTCAGAAGGTGGAGAGGATTCCTTGCTGCGAGCTGTTGGGTTCTGCTGGTCTGCCGGAAGCAGGCGGGTTTCTGATTGCTAGGGCAGATCTTGGTCCTCGTGCATTAGTTCAGGTAAAAATATACTGAATATGCAGCTGGCTGCCGCTGCTGCATTTGGCTCCAACAGCTTACAGCAGGACTTACACTTTGCTAGTGCCTTGTGCAGTTTTTCGGTTTGAAAACTGAAAGCAGTGTTTTCAGTTTAAGCTGAGCAGCTCATAAGCGGTAAAACACGTTTCGTTTCATGATGTTGTTAACTAATTGAAGCTTTTGCTTCCCACGGGGACCCCTCAAAGAAGCTGTGAAAAGAAAGTCCTCCCGTCCTTATATCGTAAGTCTGACAGCAAAGATTTCCTTCTATGGGGAAAGGAGCCGTTTCTAAATAAGTGTGTAAAAATGTGTTCGATCTGCCGACGGTTGGAAGTAAAGCAAACAGGAATCTCTTAAAAAATGAACTAGTCACCCAGTTAAAAAATGAACTCTTCACCCAAACCTGGCTTGAGCCAGTCCAGCTGAGTTTTCAAGTTTGGTGGAGCTGAGTAATTTTCGAGAGTGTGCTTTGGATAGTTGTGGTCTTTGGATTGAAGTGATGACATCAGTTGAGAAAGCAGTGACACGAGACCAGTGGCCACATGAAAATGGGAACACTGCTTGGAATCATCACAAAATCTTTGAAGTCTTTTCTTATGACACCCAGGCTCTTTAATCCTCTGTGTTACTTTCATTGGTTGTGTTGCAATGAAGGAAAAATGAAGAAGTCATACTTGACTGACACCCTGGAAGATACTAAAGCTGCCACCTCAGGGAAGAGTTTCTTGAAGCCCTTTGAGTGCTCTGTGCAGTTACATTCTTCAGCGTATTTGGACTCTGTACTGAAATCAGTTCCATTGTTCCAGGCAACAAAAAACACCTGCTGTTTAGTGGAAAAGAAGGAAAAAAGAATATTGAGAAGTTTGCTTAATTCTCTGTGAACTATCCAAAACAGCAGCAGGGACGAGGATTCATTTCACCTTGTTAAAGGGAGGTGTTTAGAGAACCAGGTGTTGGGAGGAAATTTTTGCTTAGCCTAGAAATCACCCAATCTAAATTGCTGGTTAGAGATACCACAATTAAAAAAAAAAAAAAGAAAAGGTCATTTGCCCGAGAAGAACAACCAGTGAGAAGGAAATTTCCACTCCGAGAAGCTCTGTAGGATTGGCCAAGGCTCTGTAGGAGTCCAGAGGTGCAGCTGAAAAGGCTTCTCATCCTATTACACAAGACTGATGCTGGAATTGCTTTTATTGCAAAACTATGACACTGGCTGAGTGTAATGACACTGGCAAAGCGGTCAGCGGGGCATTTACTCAGCAGTTTTACTGACTCAAACAGCTCCTCGAGACGTGAATTGCCCTAGTTTCCAAATTTCTGTCACATCAGGGGCAGATGCTAATGCCTACAATTAGGGACTGATTGAACAACCTAAAGCCCAAGCCTAAGGCTTCCCCCACAAAATACTTTTGCCCAGCAGAAGCTTCTAGAAGTTATCAACCTTTTTGCTTATCTTTGCATAGAAAACAAAACTCCTCATGATCAGGATAAATCACATCTCCTTGCATCAAAAACCCAGGACAACCTCCCAGCGAGGTCCAGACTGCAGTGTGATGATCTCAGGGTTCCTCACAAACCCAAGCAGAATCCCGACAGCGCCAGTACCTTGCCTGTAACAGCAAAGCTGTTGGAGCACAGAGAGGTTCCTAGATCTCATTTTTTGGGGACATGCTAATAAACGGTTCCCCTCACATATGGAAAATAAAAAGCTGCCTGCCTCTGCAGAAGTAAGAGCAAGAAGCGGTCAGCTTCCCTGCTTAGTTAGTTCCAGTGGGAGCCCAGAAACTTGAACTGAGCTGTCAAATTTTCACTGTTTTCCTTACTGCGGACTGGGTCCATCCTGAGGCACCTGCAAAGCCTGGAGCAACCAGATCAATTCCCCCCCGTGAGATACTGGCAGCTTCCCGTGAACTCTGGCTTGCTCAGAAGAGCTCAGCGCTTGTTTATGAGCAGTGGAGTCAAACTGTGAGTGCTACTTAAACAAACAAGGGATGCAGACAGACAAACAGAGCTGCCGGACCCTCAGCAGCGGCATCTGGAGCAGAGGCCCGAAGCTACGTTACAGCGAATCAGCTAATTGCGTTTTCAAACTGACTCAGCGAACATGTGCTTTGGATGTTCCTGTCTCAGTAGATAAAAACTGGATGCAGACGATATTCATTTAAAATAAGCATTCAGAATCTGTACTCCCTTGTATCATACCTGATCTCTAACAATGCTGCCAGATCTGTTTAACCTGGAATCTTCTCTCCCTGAAGGACTTCAGAAGGAAAAAAGATCGGTTTTTAAAAAGTTTTTTTCTGTTTTCAAGATGCTTTCCTTCTGGAGCTCTAAACTTACGGGATTACTTATGAAACTGCTTTAATGTTTTGGGAATTTTTGTCAACCGATGGGCCAGATCTGAAGGGTTCCTAGGGGTCGGATCTAAAAGCAGGGTTTTCGCAGTATCCCAGATTTTAGGCCCTGTTTTGAGGTGCTCAGTTGGCCCCTTTCACAGACAGGGTCCACGTGCTCAGGCTTTGGGTTTCCAGGGCCAAGCGAACAAGTTTTATTTGTATTCTGCCCCTCAAAAGACCAATTTCCCTTCATAGTCCGTTGCAGAACCTGTGATTTACCTACCGAGACCTGCAAATAACATCACCGAGCGGAAAACCTGAATTCAGGGCTCACGGAAGTAAATTTAGGAAGCAAAAGAAAGTTGCGATGAAATCAGATATAACTTTGATGAAACCGGTTTTGCTTACAAAGAAAGCATGAAATAATTTTTGCCTGGATGCTAATAGCAAACAAATTGTTTCCACTGTTGTTTCTAGACAGCGATTAGCCCAGCGTCCCTCGTGTTTTCTGAAGAACATATTCTCGGTGCTTTTCTTGGCTGAATGTGTGTGTCTGTTTATATCCTGCTTCCTTTGCAGCTCCAAGCTCGCCTTGCTAGTATGTGGGAGAGAGATGTTTTCCAGCCCGGCGCCTGATCCTGTTCCCTGCATGTCCAAGTTTCTCTCCCATGGAAGCCACAATATGTCAGGAATGATGGAAATCCAGCTGTTGTCCTGACAAGGACTTGGAATTCAGCTGGATTGTTTGTGCATCTCCAAGAGCTGAGTGCTCTCCAAGTCGTCATTTTAGACGGAGCTGCTGAGAATGGGTATTATCCAGCTTACCTTCCAGACTCTCCCACACGTAGCATCTCCCTGTCTAGAAATCCACAGAAATTGTGCAGTCATCTGTGCACTGACTGGCACTAATAGTTATTATTAAAAATAATTATCTGCAGGTAACGTTAAAAATAAATTTTCACGAGGATTTTCGGCAGCAGCGATCTCAGGCTAGGTGGCAAAATTCTTCTTCCACTTTTGCTCACAGAAAGAAAATGCCCGTTTGCTTTCCCAGCAGTTTCCGTGGCAGACTGTGTAATTTGCAAAGGATCCATTTGCTGGGGAGTCGCTCTTAATATTCTACTGTAAACAAGAATAAATGTAATGCTTGGAACAAGTCTGCGATATCAAGCCAGCTCCATGTGTAATTTTTCCGGGATTTTCCCATGATATGTGATAACAACACGAGGAGTGCAGTTATTTCCAGAATGGTTGGCCATCCATGGAGAAAAGCAAGTAAAGCATGGATAATGGATGTGTCACCTGATGCATATCCAGGATGTTTGTATT
Organism: Eurystomus gularis; assembly: GCA_013400335.1. Classification (NCBI taxonomy): domain Eukaryota; kingdom Metazoa; phylum Chordata; class Aves; order Coraciiformes; family Coraciidae; genus Eurystomus; species Eurystomus gularis. Next base: position 216,342 of record VZZY01022323.1, read on the forward strand.
AGTCAATATTCGGCACAGGCAGAGAAGGAGAGGCCAGCAAACCAGTGTTTGCATTCTCTGCTCTTCTCCGGTCAAAGTATTTTTCAGGGACTTTCCAGTATTTCTTTCAATTACTTCCTCTATGGTTCGCAGCATTTATACATTAGAAGAAATATACTTTTGGTATTATAAGAACACTAACATAGAAACCGGAGGGAACAAACGGTGGTTTGTGATTGCAAAGGCTCCTGATACAAGAGCAGAACTGCAGCAGCCGGGCGTGGGAGAGGGAGTCTGAGGGTAACGGCACGAGGCTTGCTTGGTTGGTTGGTTGTTTCTACTCTCCTCTTGCCCCCAGACTGAAGTTGTTGGTGAAAGGAGTTTAGAAGGAAGGTGAAGGAAAGGACTAAGACAATAGCTGAGGACAGAAAGGACATGTGAACACCTCTGCTGCGTTTAACTGTGAGGAATGACTGGAGGGTGATGGAAACGGAAGGAGTGGCCCTCTCACAGGGTTACAAATATAATTTAGGTGCTGAATGAAGTGACCGAGGAGCGCAGAGGCTTGAGATTGGGAAAAGGAGAAGAGAGACAAGGACACGTAGTTATCTGTAGTGAAATCTCAGTGTCTTCCCTTTCCTTGTGGTGCAGATGTCCTGACTTCTAGTCTCTGCCCGGGCAGCTTGCCGGTATGTTACACCGACACGCACGCACGCACGCAGAGACTCTTGCTAAATAGTCTCCGTGTTTTCCCAAGGTGCAGTTTTCTCCTATGGCCCCTCTGTGGCCTGATAACCGGAGAGCCACAGGGCACATTGCTTAGAGTTCAAGCGGCTGCACGCCTCAAACTGATGCCAAAATAATACGGGTCGAGGAGAGGACTGACATCAATCTTACTGTGAAGGGTCTTCAAGAAGCAGCAAACCAAAGGCAGCTTTCTTATTTTATGATCACAAAGTTACCTGGCAAAAATCCTCCTGCTAGTCTAAGATGATCATTAGAAGTTGTACAAGTGAAATGAAAGTGTGCATGCCTCAAAGAAACAGGTATACACTCGTTCAAAGCAGTGGGCTTTAAACCTATGCCCTCTCTCTTATCCCCGGTTCCCTTCCTGAAGATGCCCAAGACATCGCTGGCTTTTATTTAGCCGCCATTGCACTTGAAGCAGATGATTTTAGGGAATTGTTAAGCACGGAGGTTTTATAGTGTCTTAGAGCTGCACCAGGACTCTGTGGGGAGCCGCATGACACCCATGAGAGCGGTGCTCTCCAGGAGCCCTCGTGGGACAGGAGGTAGGGTGGGATCAGTATGGAGGATCCCAGTTTATCTGCCAGAATCCTTCCTCGGTGTTCGTATGTGGCCTGAGTGGTTCTCTCAAAAAAGGGGCTGAGCGCCAGTGCCTGGGCACGACGGGGAGGAATATGCGGGCCTTAGCGTGAGGCAGGCATCGTGTACTCAGCCCTGTCCAGTTCAGGGGGTGGAACAGGAAGCAAGGGCAAACGCTTGATATTTGGGTACCCAAAGTACAGGTCACACATTCCCATTTCAATAGTCAAATAGTGGCCTTCTGATGTAGCAAAGATTTACAGCTCTGGGGCTGATCTGGATGCTGGCAGTGTTTAGGCATCTGAGGGTAAAAATCGCTTCTCTGCAAGGTGCTTAAATAAGGAGCTTTGCTCTACAGCCCACCTGTCCTCAAGGACCGGGAGTAGCCCAAAGAGAGGAGCGTGAGCATCTCGCCCTACCCTGAGAGTTTGTTCCAAGTTACCTGAGTCCTGGTACCATGTGCTAAAAATTTCCACTTCGGTTCCAGAAACCAGGCTGAGGTGGCAAAAATGAAGCACACTATTTCCAAATAAAGCCAGTGAAAATGTAAAATAGCAAACAGATAACGATCAGATTTTTTGTAGAAAACATTTATTAATACATCATTAGAAATAATTACACTCTCACAAGCAAATTCTGTGTATATTGTTCCATTAGCTAATGGAGTAGCTAATTAGACATAGAACCAAGTCCTTGCACGGAGCAATGTGATTATGAATATTCCTTAAGAAATGAATAGTAGGAACAGAAAGTCCCTTGGGAATGAAATAACTTATGATCGTCTTCTCTCTTGTATACAAACTACTCAATAAATACACTTACAAATCCCAAGGAAATCACAATAAATAAATAAATAGCAAACCCAGTGTTAGGCTAGATTTTTAAAGTCAGAAATCACAGTTCACAGTCTAGCCACAGGCCGACTGTGGTTCGGGAGACTGTTGTTGACACAACATACTAGTGCACTCCAGGGGAGCAGGAGGAATTACCAGTTTGCTGGTGTAGTAGCAAAATAGTAAGGCTTCGTGTAAACAAGCTGTGCTATAAGTGCACTGCACTTAACTGGTTGCGTTTGGCTGAAGCGGCTGCCAGAGGTTCTTCATTTCCTTTAGCAAACTGCTTCTCCTAGTCGGCGTCTTCAGTGTCAGGGGCCACGTGTCCCACAGGCAACACTGACCGCTTGGAAAGGCTTTCTTAAATAGATGCAGTTAAATAAATAAATAACACAGGAAGATCCAGAATTAACACAGTAACACTGATGCGGGAGGTGGAAGATGGTACGCTGCCCTTTCCCGCAGATCATTCTCTCAGCGGAGGAGCACGAGCACTTCCCAGGTTTTTTCTGTCCTCGTGTCTCTTAGAGGGGTGAGTCAGAGTTGAGCTGAGCCCTGGTAAGAGGTGAGGGAAGGGAACAATTTAAAAGGAGGTTCAGGAACGGTTATCAGAAAGACTAAGACTAATTCTGTCGTTAAGCAGCAAGTTTCTTTGTTCCTTAAATCTGACGAAGATAAGACGGAAAGAAATTGTCTTTCACTAAGAAATCCTCCCAACTGGCTTTTCTGGGGAGGTTTACCCCTCACTGGCCCAAACTGAGAGGGAATGGGACTTACTTGGCCAAAATTGCCTTGATGATCAGCTGCACCCAGGGGGCATTGGGCTCCAAGCACACCTCTCTGCCGTCCTTCAGAGTAGCTCTGCAAAACAGGGAATAAAGAGAAGTCAGCAAACTGCTGCATGGGTTTCTTTTACTCACAGAATGTACTACTGCATTGTTCGATTAGTCGGAATAAATTCATCCCAACCGCTCTAGGTTAGACTCGGCCATTTTCTTACGTGTGTTCCACAACCGAGGAGACTAAAGCTGACCAGAAGTCTCTGTGTGCCTGCTCTCAAAGCGCTTGCACGCTCCCCCAAATCCTTCTCAGTGTATCTGTAGGCACTCGGTTTGAATCTGTTTACGTTAGTAAAGCTTTCTTAGACAAGGATCCTAACCTCCAGTGGTGAAAACATGTCTCAGCAGCGTAAACATTTCGACATTTCAGTCCCTCCTCCATGCTAGCCGGATCAGTTTCATTGTTTCCCTGAATCGGCTTGTGGGAACTTAATTTTTCTCTCCCAGACTGATGCAGACTGTTTTAACGGGAGTTTTGCCTGCCTAATAAATGCAGGATTTTAAACTACGTTATTATGTCACGGATTAAAACCTGACCAATGCCTGAAATTCACCTTCTACCACCAGAAATACTGACTATGTCCCATGATGGATAAATAGTGATCAGTTCAGGAATCTGTAAGGTTATAGAGACGATGAAAAACACACTGTGTTACTTAAAACCGTCTCTCTCAAAAGGATAAGGAAATCCAACTGCATCGTGTCAGCCTGCTAGCTGTCAGAATGTCAGGAGGAGCGGCAGCCCCTGCGGTGGCCGAGCGCAGGTGAAGAAGAGAAAAGCTCTCGCAGAGCTACTTACATGACTTCAACGTTCTTGCAGTGGGGGCCGCTCTGCGTCAGCTTCACGTCTTGGATGGATTTCGGAGGGATGAACTTGGAATGAGTGGCTATGCACTGGCACCGGAGCTCGGTTCCCATCCTTGCCAGGGCCCTACCTGTGAGCGGAACAGGAAGATGGTGGTTAGAGAGGCCGTCTTACCATTATTGCATCTATTTTAGCAACATTCTCAATCAAAAAAACGCCTTTGTCTGAGCTTCCTAAGCCCTCACGGTATAAATATCAGCTGCTTGTTTGTTTCATAGGAGTTGACACCCGAGTACACTCAAAGCTAAATGCACACCTCTTTTTAAAACAAACCCACGTATTCTGTGGTTGCTTGTGCTGACCACACTGTACGGTCAGCTGCATCATTGAATGTCTGGACCGGCAAACTGGCCACTGCACAGAAGGCAGAGCCCTGGGTCTTTCCTTCATTGCAGGCTTGTCCATGCTTCTGCATTCGTATTGTTTGTTCTCCGTTCGCAGCTTGCTTGCTTAAGGCAATATGTTCATTAAGTAGCAAATAAGAGACTAGAAACTGTTCTTCATGTGGGAAGGGAGAGAAACGTTCAAACGCTTGAGAAGAAGCTGCACACGCTTCAGGTGAAACGCAGAAACAAAGCAAATTGCAGTTACATCCTTAAATTTTTTCACACACAAGCCAGTACTCCTCAGTACAAGGGCTACATGGTAAGTTTCTGACGGAAGACAAGTTCCTGAAAACCCCTCAAAAGAAACTAATTTGCTGAAACGAACATGAAGGCATCTCTCTGCAAGGACAAGCATCTCAGGAGACGCCTGGACAATGCTACGTCCGTCGGGATCTTGGGAGGGATTTACTGACCTTGAGACAGAGCTGCTGAAACCAGGAGAAGAGCCAGGACAGCCACAAGTTTGCCGTTCATGGTCGGACGGGAGGTTTTCTCTGGATGGTCTCGCTGTGGCCGTGTGGAGCTGTGAGCTCTCTTGTCCCGGGGGTTTGCTGCTGCCTGCTCTGGGCGATCATCTCGCTTTTATGCGGTCTGCGCCCAGCCCGCTGCTCTGCTAGCTTGGCGCTCGCGTTACAGGAATTTCCCAGATGCTGTCAAAGTGAGTCACATAATGTTGTGAAACTCCTGCCTAGATGACGCGGGATTATTCTGCTGAGAATGACATAATGTATTCATTTATTAAAATTTGTAAGTAATAGCCGTGCACTCCGATTGCTTTTGCAGACTTTGGTAAATGTTGTGCTTTTTCTAATGCAATCCCTTATTCAGTAAAGCGCTTTATGATAGTTTCGGTTATGCTGATGTTATAACTTTGCATTATTTTCTTCAGGGTAATAACTGTTCTTCGTAGGAATGCCCGATCTACGCTTGAGATACGTAATTTCTTACCTCCGTTTATGGTGATAGCTTCTACTTACCTGATTTTAAGCCACCGGAGCAGAAATTGAGCAGCGCTGGTATCACTGGAGAACTTCTTCACAGGGGTCAGGATTTTACCTCAAAATTACTTTGAAGTTCACAATCTTAATTCTGTGTTCTCTTCTTTTTTTCTGTTCAGGCAGCATCCTACATCTTGCAAGTGGCTTCTCGCATCGGAGATGGATTCCCAAATTCATCTCTAATAGGCTTTGTTCCGTACAGGAATCGAGGCTGCAGTATTCAGAGCTGCCTCTGGGAGGCAGGTGTTAAATTCTGAGCAGCTTTGAAAAGCACACCTGCATTTTTCATCTCACAGGTGTCAACGGCTGGTAAACAGAGGGAGCTTGGTAAGCAGAAGGAAGAGCGTGACCTGCTGAACACGCCTGCTCTGGTTTCCTTTGAAGTCTAGGTGGTTTTAATAAGTCTTTTCTGTCGTCTTTTTCAGTGACCGTAACCTGAGGTCTTAGCCAAGGGAAACGACATTCAGTCTCGAGGCACCGCTGTAGACACCTCTGTGAAAAAGCTCGTGGCATGAACGCGGAGTGTTTATTTGCTGAGCCTGGTGCAGATGTTACCTTGCGAGGGAAACAGTTTCAAGGGGAGACTGGGGCTCAAATGCTGATTTGGTTTGGTTTTAAAGATTTGATTTGGTTTTAAAGATCAAGATTTGGTTTTAAAAGCCCTCTGGAGTGTGCGTGATTAGAAGCCGTTCTGTTTCGGTGCCGTAAAAACATCGTCCCTTTGACTCTGATGACTTTTGCTGCTTGTCATCCCCAGCCTCAGGGGTTCATGTTTCTGTGGTCTGTGGATTTAGAGTGGCACTTCTCCCCAACCCTGAGGAGTTCATAAAACCTCAATTACCTTCAGCATGTAAAGCATTGCAATTTATTTATTGTAATAATTTAATCGTTTGCCAATAATTTATTATGGTTTACCGTGTATCGTTGGTCATTAGCTTACCTGATGAAAGGAAATTTGGGATGAAAGTTCCTATGTCCCATCACTATGTCATCTGGGCCAAGAAGAGATATTACCAGGTTTGTGTCTCCTACCTCTTACTGCATATTGAGTCAACAAAAGACACGGATTCTGCCTCCTCATGGTGTTTCTCCTTAGCTGTAGGTCTTAGAGAGCTTGCATAAAAAATACAGTCAGCTCTCTGAAGGCGTGGAAAAGGATGAGGGCTTTCCCTGGCACTGAAGGTTGTGTCTTATCCTTTATGTGGTAGTACCTGGTGTGCACCATGTGAAATTCGCAGCCTGGCTTCACTTGTGTCACACGGGAGATGCTGGAGCTTTAACCAGTTTACCTGGAGGTTTTGCTGATGCTTTTCTTTCGGGCTCGCTGTCTGTGTCTCTACGTAACGTCTGCACTCACACAGGGTAATTAAATTCTGATTAGGGATCCTGCTTTTCTCAGTCACTATTTGCAGCTTTATTGTCTAATTTTAGCATGCGCTGAAAGGTCATTCATGTCCAGGGCAAAAAAAGGAAATTCCCCCTCAAATCCCCAAGTAAAAGCAGTGACTGTTTGTCCTCCTTACCACTAGACTCAGCTATTTCCTGCCCATGGCAGTAACAGATCTGCAGAAATTCCTGGGTCAACAGCGAAGGCAAGAGCCTGCTCCACCTCTATGAGTAACCCTGCCCTCGAGCTAGGAGTAAGTATCTGTCTAAAACAGCGGGAGCTTTGTAATGAAGTAAAAATCCACTATGTTTTCTGAGAGCTAAAGCATCTCCTGTACCTCCACTTCTCCAAAGTGGCACAGTTTCATCGCGACTGTGTGAGGGGGGTGTAGGAGAGACGATAGCGGCATGGAAAGCTTGAGATGTGAGATCAAGCCCGAAGGCCAGGCACTCCTAAGCCGTGTTCCTGGGAGTGCCGCGCTTCACCCAACTTCCCCCCAAAATCCATTCGACGCTTTGCCCGGGAGCGTGTCCCAGCCCCTGCCCTATGGGAACGCCAAATCCATCATCTGGTTTTGGCAGCACATTTTTTCCTGCCAGCCATCAGAGATGACTTCTGCAAATGGAATTGCTGCTCCTTTCGAAGGATAACATTGCTGAGTGAGCTGATACCGCCGCGAGCAAAGACCTTCCATGCTTCACCCTGTTCAAAGCACGCTTGTGGTGAACAAAACAACAGTTGCGCAATAGTCTGGTTACTGAAAGGCTGCTGAAAAGGGAAGTTAACGCCTCCCTTGCCTGTGTTTTCAGGCAGGATACAGGATGAGTTCTCTGTGCTACACGGTGGAAACTAGTGGTTTTTCATGACTCATTGCCTTGTCCGATGGAGACAGAAGTCAAAAGGGAATCGTTTTGCATCTTGACCGGGATCATTTAGAGTCTTTGCACGTAGCAAAGGACACCAAACCGCAAGGGACACAGCGAGGGGGATTCATTCATCTGTACCCTCGTGACCAAGACCAATGTGAGGGACGGGGGAGAGCTGGGCTCCAGTCTCTTACTGTTTTGAGTCACCCCAGCTCCAGAGGAGCGCTCCGGCCTCTGGGCTGGTAAAGTTACTCTCTCTAAGAAAATCAAGAATCTCTCTTGTTTTAGCCAAATTCAAACCTCTCACTGGACAAGCTGTGCACACAAGACCCCAGAGGCCCAGGAGACAAAGCTTTCACTGGAACGAGGGTTCAGCCTGCGCAAGGTGCTCTCTGCCAACTCCTGCCGCCTGTGTGTCCTCTCTACCAGCCTACTCTTGTTCCCCAGGGAAAAAATCCCACTCAGCCTTCTGAAACCACCTCCTTTTCCCCACAAAGGGCTTGCCATTCGCCTGCCATTCCACTTGAGCCGCGGAGGGTGGAAGGGGCAAATACAGGGGCTGGGAAATAATCGCTTTGTGCTGCTCAGAGCCTGGGCACTGCGTTGTGCAAACACTGGTGGAAGTTTGCAGCGTGGCAAAGTGCCGGGAGCAGAGACCTAAAGAGCAGAATGTCTCCTGAACATCTGGGGTTCGGGCTGGCTCTGTGAGGAAGCGATAGCAACGGAAGGGGAAAAGCTGAGCTCAGCTGGTGATCGTTTTTCAAACGTATGTGTCTAAATATGGATGGTTGTGTACCCTTGGTCACATCATGGCAAGCGCCGGACTTTCCTGAATCCGTCCGGAATCACAAAATAGCAGAGCAGCTTTTTAGTTGCTTTGCCTTTGAATTGAGGTATTTATAAACACAGTGTTGTCAGGATGTATTTGTGTGACCCTCTGTTTATTTGTGATGTATGTTTCAGCTCCGCCTGCAAACTGTCAATTCAGTTTCAGTTAAAAATCTGCTGTGGGTTAAATGAGATGTTCCATTTCATCCGATTCAATACGAAAAGTCACTGACAATATTAATATGAGGGAGGCAGTAATATTAGAAAAGGATGCATTAATATTCATTACAATATTACCATGAAATATTAGCAAATCTGAAAGCATATATTTAAAATACTTGGCATGAACAGAGGAGATACTAAATCTGACTAATGAATTGTTAGGGGCCAGCAGCTGCAGGTTTTGCTCTACGAAGGCTCCGCTAATTGCTTTAGTTGCGTTTCCCTGTCGTGGGTTTGGCAGGAAGCGTTTTCTGACTGTGAAAATAAAACATGGAAGTGGCAGGAGGGAACACACGGTCAGTTTTAAGAAGTTCATGCTGGGAACTTTGGATTCAATCAGAAGCGGTCAGTAGACATAATACAGGCCATGTGCGCATCTCTGCCTCTGAGAACATCACTTGCTGTCAGCTCACGGGCTGCTTGAACCGCAGCCAGCACAGCTCGGCAGATGGGACCTGAGCCGTTCCTGGCCGTGTTGTCTCTGGCCCAGAGACTTGTGAATGAAACAATCACCATTAACACCGGCTACACGGGAGAGCAGCAGGTGCTCACCGGTTATTAATGACCTATTTTTACCGTGCAAAGACAAAAAAAATCCCGTGCTTACACAAGTCCTGCTCCAGCAGGGAGGAATTCCACGTGCCTGTGTCTGACCTCTGCGAAGCAGGGACCCGACCGACCCGTTGACAGAAGTGAGAGCTGAGAAATGCCGGCTGTACGTCTCCACGATGTACGTTCAGAAAGGGGAAGTGAGTCTTCCCGAGCTGGATTTTTGCAGATGGCGTGTCTCTCGGCAGATGTCGAGGCGCGTCATACCTGCTGGGTGTCCCGACACACCGGGAAGGTGTCCCAGCTGGGAAACACTTTCAGATCTCAGGCGTTTAGAAATAGAGAACTGCTGGAAAGAATTACTAATGCCTGAAGGGGGTGAACACTTTCACGCCAAGAAATTAAAATCTGCCGTAAAAAGAGCTTCCAGCTGAAGCTGTCCTGGTAAAGAAAACAACTTACCTGGCCCAGACCTTGATGGTGAGCCAGACCCAGGGAAGCTCTGCCGGCGGAGAAACAAAGATGTTCAGGCTAAACGGATCCCTCCCACTCTCCCAGTCTTTTCAATTTTGTCTTAGCTGTTCGCCCATTAAGTAATGGGAGGACACGGTATGAACTTTACGAAACTTGTTTGATTCCATCTAGCATTTCTGAGAGAACTAGGGAAAAATGATTGCCCTATATGTTTTTACACCTGAGCATTTACGATTGCTGCTTTTTTAACGAATGGTGTCAGTGGAGGTGTTTATGGTGCAATCTTTTTAATGAGCCCGATGATTTTCATTTGGTTTCTGTTCTCTTTCTGGTCATAGGTTAGCAGATCTTTCAGGAACTTAATTGCTCTGGAAATTTCTTTCATTTTTAAATCAAACCTGGCTGAAATTACCACTTACCAGTGAGGTGGAACCGGATGACACGCAATGCTGCTCAGAGGGTATGATCGTACAAGTATTACTTGCTTGTGAAAGCATAAACCCCCAAAAGCTCCCTTCTGTTCACGTGAATGCAGTGACCCAATTCATGGGAGCAGCTCCTGATGTGAATTTAGAGGAAGCTTAGCACAGCTCTCGCTTGGGCTCACCTGGGTTCTATGACTTAAATTCTGCACTCCCCACACGGGAAGGAGCTCGATACGCAATTCTGGGGGTAACTCGCAGCGCTTTGTTACGGGGATCCAACTCTCGCCTCTGATGTTGGTCATAATGACGATATTAGCACTGAGAGACTCGTAAAATCATACTGTGCGGAGCGCAGCCACTGCTGGTGTTTTGGTCAGAAGGATTTACGAGAAGAGCCCTTCCTTGGCCGGGATTCAGCTCCCGGGAACCTGACTGGGGTTTTGCTGGTGACAGAGGTCACGTGCTTTCCATAGATACTTCTAGCTCTAAACCCGTGCCAGTCCTTTAGGACACACACGTCTATGGGCGTGCGCATGAAAGGGTCCTTGCCCACCTCTCCCCATTCGTGGCTGGTATTTCTGGCACGCTTACTGCCAAAGTAGACTTCTGAAGGGAGCCAGCTTGTAAAAATCACTCTGAAAACAGGAAGGCTTAGTGTTGTAAGACAAGTCCGAACAAAAGCTTCTCCCTTGAGAAGCTTTGTCTCCTTCGCCCTCCGAGGCTGAGGTCTGGCAGGGTGTCACGCGGTGCCGCGGGACAAGGGCAGAGACGGGGATCGGGAGCACAGAGTGGCAGGAATAGTTGGCATCTGGCACGAGAGCTTGCTCAAACAGTACCCGAAACTCCCTTTTTGTCTTGCACCGTGAGCTGTTTGGGCAGAAGATGGAGTGGCTCCTTCTTGGGAGAGACCAAAGGAAAGCAAATAGCAAAACGTTTGCTCAACTTTCCAGTTTTCTCAGGTGCTGGCTGCTCCTTCTCCAGGCATTCCTCTGTGAATGGCTGTGTCACAGGCAGATGCGTGGCCGTACAAACGGAGCTCTAGTTCCTAGGATTTCTCCCTCCTCACTGGAATTAGAGGGGCTGCTCAGTGACTTCCTTGGTCTTTTTCAGATTTCCCTGCTTATTTAAGTTAAGGGCAAACCTTGTTTAGTAGCAGGGTCTCAGCTGACATGCCGTCTGAGCAGCACCACTGCTGTGGCCTTGGAATTTCTGTGACTAACCATTATGTGTTAATTACTTCCTATCTGTGAATTTTATCACCCCCAGCTCTGAGAACACTGAGTCTGGCAGGAGAAGAGGAAGAAAGTCTCTTCCAATTTCTACAATTCCTCTGCTGGAAACCATCTGCACTCCCTAGAGACACGTCGCGGCTGTTGAAATTAGATGCCTCCCCAAAGCAGCCACCGCTAACCCTTCTGAGAACCCCTTCCGTGACCAAAGTGGAAGGAAAGCATCCTCTTTTTCAGTTCTGTATTTCAGTGAGAAAATTGACAGCACACCATGGGGAAGCGAAAACATTCCAACAAGTATTTATTCGGTACATAAGCATAAATATTTTCCACAAATAAATAAATAAATATTGAATACTGATCACCTTATTAGGCAAAAGTAAATAAATATGGCAAAAGTAGGTGAAAATAAATAAATAAATAAATAAATAAATAAGTAAGTAAGTAAAGGATCAATAAATAAAGTGCTTTTCCCTAACCAAAAGATGGCATTAAACACTGACTCACGATAAATTATGTCCTGGAACTGATGGCACAAGCCCTGATGTCTCCGAATTTTGGCTCTCCAATTTCGCTAGCTGCCCCCTTCCAGTCGGTAGCCCACTCTGCATGGCAGTGACCTGGGCACAGGGGCTGCCACCTTTTCCTGGAGAGAAGGAGTCACTGGCCTTTTCCTAAACTGTTAGCAAGAGGGGAAGGTGCCATTTGGTGAAAGCTCTGCTGAGAGTGCACTGCACCGACCCAGCTGTGCTGAGCCAGAATGACTCCAGAGTCGCCTTCATCTCCTTTCACAAGCCATTTCTTCTGCCAGCTTTTTCTGGTGTCAGTAGTTTCTCTCCTACATAACGAGATGTCTTTTTAAAGAGGTCTTTTAAGACTTAAAGTGCTGTTGCCAACTAGCTACAAAAGCAGGGAATCTGCGCTCTCGAGGTGCTGTTAGAAGTGTGAGTGTAGGAGGCAGGAGGAGGTGAGCTGTCAGAAGCTGGATGAGCATCTCTCCCATTTTTATGTTGCTGGAAGAGTTAAGATGTTGTTCATCTTAGGACGCTCTCTCGGGTTTGGCGTTTGCCCTGGAAAGGAAGAAAATGGAAAAGGAGGGGATTAGAACTTGTCCATGGAGCAGGTATCACTCACTGGAGTCAGATGAAACCCACGGCTATGGGCTTGTGCTTCTGTGTCCAAGCCCTTCAAAAGCTGTAACCAAACCTAAGGGACACCGGTACCTTGCGGCCTTTGCACAAGCACCCAGTAACGGTGACACTTGACACCTCTTGGGCCTGATTTTTCCCCGACTCATCTAAATTCCATTTTGGAAAGCCGATTGTTGCTTTCCACTGTTGCAAGCAAGAGAAAACCAGTGGGTGAGTGCCTGGATTTGCCGAGCACTCGAGCTGCAGGTTTTCAATACGCCTTACAAGACGCGTAGCTGAGGTTCACAGGGGCGTGTGGCACAGCAAGGGATGGAGCCTAGTGCCGTCATCAAAGCTCAAGGCAACCACAGCGTTTGTCCCAGTCACTGAACACATACAGTAGCGACCGCCCGAGGAGACAGAATTTTCAAAGGCTTTATGCCGTCCGTGTTTACTGGCTCGTTTAAAATACCGGTTTTCGATAAGCTGTGCTCGTTAAGAGCAAATGACTCACTTGTCCAGGATTGCCTTGATGATCAGCTTCACCCAGGGAGCAGAGGGCTCCAGGCACACTTCTCGGCCGTCTGTCAGGGTAGCTCTGCGACAGAGAAAGGAAAAAGAAAAGGTCTACTTAGTGAATTCCAAGGCATCCTCTCATTCCAGGTGTACGCTGACACGTTCTCCTTTACTTTAAGCTGGAGCAGTTGAGGCTGCAGCCTGACATAAAGTGGTTTTTTTAAAATGGCTTCATATCTTCTCATCTCTGTTTATTTAAATGCATTGAATTATGTGCAGGACTCTCTTCCAAATCCATTCTTTTTTTCCCCCAGCTTGCTTTGTGTTTGTGACGGTGTTTCACTGGAGGGCCAAATCTTTCCAGCTCGATTCAGAACCCGTACCGCCTGGTCCGTGGGAACTTTGTACAGTAAGAGTTCTGGAACTGTGACCTGTCTATATGATTTGCATGCTAGTGGTGGTTTTTTCATTGACTTCAGTAGAAGTGTGACCATTTGGTTTTGACCAGCTGTTAAAATTCACGCTTTGATCCCTTGCTTTGCGTGGCTCCGTGAGTTTTATTCTTTTCTCGTACGCTGGTGGAATTCAGCATTCTAGAAAGTGATTTGCTGCCTGACGACTGCCAGTTTAGATCAAAACATTGCATGGGGCGTTTAAAAAGTAGAGACTGGCAAAAACGACGTGCAGCTTCTAACCCACAGCGTATCGTCTGTAAGAGCAGCAAGCGTTGCTGTTCTGCATTCTGAGGAGCTGCGCCCGCTGCCTTGTTACATCTCGCCGTGAACACTTGCATCACCCTCAGTGTAAATTCTGCTTCCTTCTTATTATGTAATCGGGAGGATTTTGCAAAAGCACTTACATGACTTCCACGTTCTTGCAGTGAGGTCCACTGGGGGTGAGGTTGACGTTTTGAATGAACTTGGGGTGGATGAACTTGGAATGGGTGCTTACGCACTGGCACCGGAGTTCAATCGCTGAGCGTGGCAGGGCCTTGCCTGGAAAACAAGAACAAAAATACAAGGTGGGCTGTTTCCACAGCAAGCACGGCAGGTTCTGCTTGCTTACGGTAAGAGAAGAGCTCTTTGCTGCACTCGTAAGGCAGCACGGTAGCTCTCTGGTCAGCATTGACACTCGCTATTAGTTAGGAGAGCTTTCCAAAGGATTTCTTTACCTTCTGTTCCAAGCGCTGAAATGAGGAGAAGAGTCAAGAGAGCAGCCGCAGCCTTGCCCATCATGATGCAAGAGTGTTTCTCCTCTGTGTCGCCCAGGTCTGGTTCTGCGGCGAGGGGAGCTGAGGCAGTCCCAAGGGTGGCTGGTGCCTGTGCTCCAGGACCGGCTGTCCTTATATACTGCCTGGGCCTCCCCCCTGCACCCCGGCACCATGGGTGGGTCAGGCCAGTGGAAACTCCAAACCTGCGAGATGCTGCTCTCTAATGAGTCACAGGTGAGCGGGGAAGTCCCTTCCCCTAGATCACCACAAAATGGCTCTTCATTAACAGAAACCACTTTATTAATTACAGAACTATAAAACCGCAGGGTATGTACAGAATGGCCATGTACTTCGCTTTTTGGAATCCATAGCGATTATGTTATACTCTTTCTCGTGGTTATTTTCTTCTGTACCTTTGTACTGTAACCGTTGTTATTATTATGTTCCTCTTTCTGACTTCCCACTGCTGGTGGAAGGCCTTTGATCAGTGATTTTCCATCCGTGTGTCTTTGGGCTTTGGCTGTTTCTTCCTTTTAAGACATTGTAGAAGTAGGAGCTAACACTTTGTAGAAGTGATAGGTACTAGAACCGGATTTTAACGAGCTCCCCTTGTCCTTACCTGCAATTGCATTTTAAAAAAATAAATCTTCATTTTAATGCTGAGGTGACTTTTGCAGAAATACTTGCAGGAATACTTTTCGATACCTTAAAACCCTGCTTGACCGAAATAAGCCACAGAATCCAGACTGACTGTGTCACGCTATCGAGAACATGCAGAATATATTATTACGGCGTGACGAATCGCTTTACCTAATCAGGTGGATCTTTTTTGAGGGCAACTGCTTCTTCTGCAGCCAAAACTTCTTAACTGCTTGCTGCTTGGAATTTGGGCAGAGGAAAATTCTAAAAGTTGCCGAGGGGTTCTGCCTCCGAAATAAATAGAGGCACTTTGGCAAATCCAAATTTAAGAACATTTCTTCTGATTCTGATAAAATTAAAGGAGAGGCGAGGACGGGATCACGAAGGAGGATTATTCAAATAAAGTCAGAGATGTACCACCATTTTTATTAACGGTAGAAAATAGCATTAAAGCACACGAAAAGGCTTAGCTGGCTTACATCTATGATCGATGACATCATGATTACAGCGTAGCAAACCTTGACATGGAGCAATGGGAACAACCGAGCAGAGTTCTGGAGCCTGTGGTTTGACTTGTCATTTAAGAGGTAGCGAGGAGCAGACTTGGCCTGCCAAAAACCCACAGTCAACAAAGATAAAATTCCTTCGGTGGTTAGAGAGAGAAGCCAGAAAAGGCGAACCAGAAATGAAAAGACCACATGTTTGATTGTAAACTCTGATGATTTGGGCGAAAGAGAGGAGCTGCTATTTCCGTTTATTTACAAGGACCTAGTTTTGGAAGTGTGAGGTGGGTGAGTTACAAGCTGCTGAATTTCTAATGCACACAGTCTGTGGCTTCAGAGAAGAATTCCCAAGCCTTAAACATGAGTATCGTAAACAATGTCTGTAGCTTGTACACAATACTGATCTGTAGGTGCTACAGCAGGCATAGAACTCCCTAATTCCACAAATCAAGGCTCTCACATCAGTTATGCTATGGCACAGCAAAGGGCAAGAGAGAGCTTGAGGTACTCGAGTGAAAAAACTGGAGTTTCTCAGGCCATTTGCTATGTGCTGCTCCCCAACTTTCCCTGCCTTGTGAGTGACCTGGGAATTCACATTTCCTTTTGGTCCCGTGAGCAGCGGGGAAATCTTACCCCGGGGAGCCCCTGGCACTGTTCTGTCCTTATCTCCCTCAATGATTGCTCACTGATATCTTTAGAAATCCTGCCTCATGCCTGGACTTTCAGATCCAAATGTGTGCAAGATCATTTAGAAATAGCTGAGCAGCTGAGTCAGGGAACGGGACAGCTCCTGCTGGGCTTTTTTCAAAGGTTCAGCACAAAAGGGTGGTCCTGCCTGAGCTTTAGATTTCCTCCAGGCAAATTCTTCCTCTTGCTTTCTTATACTTCTGTGACCCTGCCCGTAAAATCTATGCATACTTTTGATCCGCAAAGGGAAAATGTCTCAGTGTCTTTGCGTCTTTGGCACTCTGGGTCTTTAGCATCATTGGTATTTTGGTGGTGAGACAGTCTCTACAGGGAACCGTACCTGAGGCAGCTCGGCTGACTCGAGAGGGCCAAACAGAGAACTTACGTCCAGTTACGAATACTGTAACTCCTGCGGCTGTCTCTGCCCCTCTTCCTGAAACTGTTTATACTTGATATTTACTGAGATGGTAACAGAATGGAAATAGTGTTCCTTCATTTCTGGAAGTGCTGGCACGGAGTGAAGCGAATTTTCTGCATGGGTCCTCAACTGGGCAGGTGTTACAAAGGTCACTGTGCCAGCGCTTTAACAGAGGAGTATTAAATAGTCATCAGGTTGCACAAAGTCTTCTGAGAAGGAGGGTGAGAGCCAGAGCTCCGCTGCATCGCAGAGCCACTTCCTCACAGCGCAGGAGATGATCATCCCTAGTCCTGGTTTTTCTGTGCAGCCGTGATGCTTGCCACAGAGAGCCACAGTTGCAACACCCGCGCTGGTGAATATTTTTTTCCACCTGCACTGCTGATGTAATCTCTGGTTTAGCAGCAGGAGAAGAGTCTTTGAGAGCAGCTGGCACATGGATCTCCTTGCAGCAGAGCGAGCGCTCCAGCCACACACATTTATATTACACAGCCAAGCCCATCAGGATCACTTCTTTCTCCCTCTCCTGAGTTTTCCGCGAGCCAGCTTAATTTCCCTTTGCTCATCTTGCTAGCTGTTCTGGATCCTAGTGCTATGCATTTAATAGTCCGCCCTTGCAGCTGGGCTTCTGAAATCCATTGATGGTGAAGTCGAGCACGGCTTCAGCAAAGTCCATGAACATTTATGGTTGACTCAGACCTTTATTCCCAGTCTTTAGCAGTCCAAAAGAATCCAAAATGGCAGTCCTTGCTTTCCATGCCCTTTGGCCTATTGACAGTACAATCAAAAGCCATTTACTGATCAGGTTTGATGGAAAATAGCTGCCTTTGTGTATTCCTGGGGTTTCCCCATCCATGTGGTAACAGCATAGGAAATGAAATCACCCCCAGAAGGGGAAGTAGTATTGGGAGAACAAAAAATGCAAAAAAAGAAGAAAATGGACAGGATGCTGCCTGAAGCATGACCAGGATGTTTATGCTACTCAACATGCAGCAACATTTTCAAAGAAAAAATGACCACGATGGTTTAATTGCATTAGCTGCATTTTTAAGACAAAAAAAAAGAAGGCAGTAGGATTACTCAGGGACTTTCCAGTGTTTCAGCTGGTATCACTATGTGTTGTCTTTCATGTTAAATAAATACCTTTTTTCATTCATCATGGTAAGTAACTGAAATGACAATTACAATACGTAAACCAAAGAGTTACTCAAACAAGTATTTGATTTCATGTGCCAAGGGCAGGACTCCCGGGTCTGAGCAGAAACGGTAGTTGAGGGTAAGAAGAGGACTGGAGAAGATACTCAGGAGTAGCACTTACATCCCCTCCCTGACGCCCCGGCCTCCCCTTTGCAAGTTCCCGTCCCCTGCGCCGTGCCAACACTAGAGGTCTGTTTTCCAGGGAGCCTTTCTCTCCTGGAGGGAGGGGGATAAAATCATGATGGTTTTTCCAAAGAGGCTCTGTTTTCAAGCCTACTGCCTGACTCCAAGCAGGGAACTCCTCCAGGGCGGCCACTTGTGCCGGCTGCTTTACAGGTTAAATATTTGGCCCGCTGAGCGCATGCCACTGATTTTTGCAGATTACCAGTTTGTGTTTGCTCTGCTCTGTGCTATGTTGGCTTTGAATATTTGCCATGGAAGAGATCGGTTTCCTGTATTAATGGGTACAACTAGGCATCTGTGTTGCAGTTGCACGTGGGTATTCCCCTTCCCTACGGGTGCTGGGCAGAAGTCAGGAAGGTCGGCTGAGATGGGAAGGGACCCCGGATCCTGCCTCTTCCCACCCAGGCCTTCTCCTCAGGAAAAAAGAACAAAGGCAGCCCCTCCAACACATACTTCTGACTGGCAACACCATGCCGGGAGGTAGTGGTTTTCAGGGCAAACAGACTCATTTTTCCTGTTACTGGCAAGCCCTATTCTTTCCTTCATTTCATGTTGCAATTTTACTCCTATACCGAACCGAAACCCCTAAGGAATAAGTCAGATTATTCTGCCTTCTTGGCAACTCCTGCGCTGAGAACTGCCTTTCACTCCAAGGGCTTTTGTAACACTGGTGGAAAGTCAGCAACAGGCCAAACAGATGTTAGGTACGCCCTGGCTTGCCCTCTCCCACTCCTCAGATATGTTAAGTTTGCAATTCACACTGGTGCTTTGGGGAAAGTGATGAAGCTCCTCAAAAGAAAGTGATGTGGCAGTTGAAGGTAGTCATTTGTAATTTGACCTAAATGCTTCTGACCCAGAGTGATCGTCTTACCCTGAGGTAGATCGTGTCTCTGTCTGACTGAGCTGCGTACAGTATGACCGCGTGTCTCACGTTTACCAAACCACCATCAACCAAGACCTGAGCTGGCTTGAACTGGGTAGAATTGCAAGTGGGTTCATGCTTTTAGCAATTCCTAAGGTGTGTCCTGAATTTCCAAAAGCCCTAATCTCCCCCTGCCCTTCCCACCCCACCCTCCTCTCTTCAGTATTTGTCACCTCTTCAGTGTTTGTCCTTTCTGGGCTTAGGTTCTCATTGAATAAAAGGCATCTTCTCTGACATATTGTAAGAAAATATTGTCACTGGGATTCAATGAAAGATGTGAAAATTAATCTTATGTGTCACTGTCTGTCTTACTTCCAGGCCAGAGCTTATTTATCCTTATTAAAAGAAATGTAAATAGAATACAGGAATTTACCCACTTCGATTTAGCGTAAACAGCTGTGTTGACACAGACCATTAGTGGTCGATGCCAAACCCAAACATCTGAATCTTTAATGCAGATAAAGGATATAAACCTCCAGGCAGGGAGTTTGATTTTCCCGAGCGCTTTTTCCCTGAAGGTCTGCCAATACCTGTTGGTGGAGTCCAGCCTGTTGAGGCATCCAATCCCAGCACTGCTAACCAGGAAACTATCCCTTGTGAGCGGAAGGCGTGCGCTGGGGGTACTCACCAAGCCAAATGTTTAACCACCCACACAAAACAATATCCCTTCCCCATTCTTCTCAAGTGTAATAACCGCTGGAGAGCTTGGGAACTGTTAAGAGTCATCATAAGCTTCCATTCCAGCATATCTTCTATCACTTGCCTTTCTGAAGCGGCGTGCATGGCTGCACACTGGCTGGTGTCTTTCCTAAGGTTCATCCTGTCAGTCACACACTCTTCAGAGAAGATTTCCAGAAATCGCCACGATTTCTGCAGTTTTGGAGACTTGGGTATTAAGACGACCACCAGAAGAGCTTCTCGCAGACTGTCAGTAAATGAGAGATGCAAGAGACCTAGGACCCCTTCTTCTCGGTTAGACCTTACGTTTGCATCTGCTTGTTGGCTTTGATGAGGTGCAAGAGGGTCTCTCCTGAAGAGACTGTCCTCATGTATTCCAGTTTTACTGTTCTTCCTGAGGCATTTGGCCCATTTCTGTTCCGATGTCCCGTGTCTGACTGCAGAGATTTCTCACCTCCTATTTCAGACAATCCCCCCAACAAATTGCCGCAGGAACACTCTGCGCTGGAAACGCACTGCAGGTATCACCTACCCTGACACCCCTGCCTCTTCCCGAGCCACATGGAGAATCAGCTTTACAGAAGGACATGAGGGAGTAAGTTTGGATGTTCTCCCTCCGGAGAACGTCCAGAGATGCCCTTTCTCTGTGAAATGCAAGTCCCTTTGGGAAGTATCCCAGCTAACACGATTGTCCAGTTCTGTGTGCCAGGAGCGGTGTCAGGGGCTCCTTATCTCGCTCTGCACCAGCAGTGGTTAGTTGTAAGACGCTGTGCAAGAATTCGTTGGTAAGGATTTGGTTTGTGCTTTAGCAAGGGAGCTGCAGCAGTATTTTTGATCAGGGAATGGTGGCTAAACCACAGTTTGAAAACAATTTCCTTCCAGCTAACGTTGCAAAATGAGCAGGATGTGCACTTGTTGGCTTGGACGTCACTGCTCACCTTTCACAGCAGGTTTCGAAGTACGCTGTACGAGTGTGGAGAAGGGAATAGCTACACAGCACGCTTAGCCTGTGTCATCGTACTCCTTAAGTAATAAGGCTCGAGCTTCAAGTGATAGAATTGGACAGGAAGGGAAAACGTGAGTTCTGGAGTGTATTTGTGTAGCCTCATTCCCATTTTCAGTCTTTCATGCCCAGTTTCAAGATTCTGCTCAGTTTATCATCAACCTTTGAAGCACCGTCAACTGAAATAGACTTTCAGAAAGGAACAGCTGCTGCAGCCTGTGCCCTGATAGAGAACAAGATCCCGTCCAAAGCTTTCTATCCCAGCAGTACTTTTCATCGATGTTTTGTGATACTTGGAAGTAATTAATTCAGAATTGTGTGTCACATCTTAAACTCCCCGTAGCGCGTTCTGGAAGGAATGCTTGTCATTCTGCATAAGTCAGTACATGTCCTGCTCTTTTCACAACCCAGCCTGGAAGGAAATGCCAAGCATTATGGTAATCATTTTCCAAAAGAATTCCAGATGAAAAGCATGTGTCCGTAGCAGAAGGCGTAAGAGCAACGAAGTTTGGCTTTCAGACACATTTTTTAAGTTCTTGTGCGATTTGTTGACAGCAAGAAGCTTAAACCTGATGGCACAAGTTAGACAATGAATTAAATGCTTCCTTTCTGAAGATGCTAAAAATGAAATGTTACTGCTTAGGCAGAACATTGAGGCAAGTTGTGTTGCACCTCGGTGAGTTCCTTGGAGTCCTCCTTTATCAACCTCTCCTTATTTCTTCTCTGAATCAAAGGTATGATAGAACGAGAGGAAATGACCTCAAGTTGCACCAGGGGAGGTTTAGATTGGATATTAGGAAGAAATTCTTTCCTGAGAGAGTGGTTGGGCACTGGAACAGGCTGCCCAGGGAGGTGGTGGAGTCACCATCCCTGGAGGTGTTCAAAAAACAAGTGGATGTAGCACTTGAGGCCATGGTCTAGGGGCTAGAGAGGTGTCAGGATGAAGGTTGGACTTGAAGATCCTGGTGGTTCTTTCCAACCATAATGGTTCTATATTCCCCAACATCCAACAGTTATTGTGCTGGTTTACGATGTTTGGGGTGGATCAATCCAGAAAGGGGTAGTGTTTTCCAGAGTTTCAGTAGAGGACTCTTGGAACTTACTTTGAGCTGTGGAAATAGGAATGGGCTGAGATTTCTGAGGCGTTCACCACGACACACAGGGTTTTTTCACTCCAGTGCTTGTCATTTTGTTTTTAGGATGATTCATTCTTGTTTTTTTATACTCTGGCTGTCTGATAGTGGTAGTGAAATAACTGAGGAGACGGTGCAAAAGCTGCACGGCGGAGGTGGGGACAGGAGGCCAGGCTGAGGAACTTCTTACACTGGCTTCCCCAAAGCTCTGTGTCTCAAAACACATCCTTAGTTGTAACAACACAGCCTAGAAAGTCATTTGCTGTAATCCCTTGTAGGAAGCATCAGACATGCTGCATTAGCTGGCAGATCATATCTGAAGGATTAGCAACAATTGCTCTCAAGCCTTAAAGAACGAAGGTGCCATCCAATTAAGTTGTAGGACACAATGGAATCACAAGACATAATGACATTTTTATCACAGAACAAAAGCTGTGTTTATGAAGCCTTACTAACATACGGGTCACTTCATTCTGTGGCAAGTCTGGTCACGTTGGCTCTTCCTGCTAGCAGCAATGGGTGGGAATTCAGGAAGCGTTGGATACCTCCAGTAATACACTGAATCCCTCAACCTCACCAGCAGCCAGGGAGGGTGTTGGGTCCTCAGTGCTGCTCAGGAGGCAGTCAGACCATACTGCTGTTATTTCTAGTTCACATCTATGGCTGGAGCGTGGTGTTGCACGGGGCTGCTGCGGTATCGAGGGGAAACAGGCAGGCTGGAGGCAGCAGAGCGCTTGTGCCTGAGGTGAGTTGCTGTTTTTGAGGCCTCATCCTTAAGCCCGTGTACCAGCCGCCGCACGTTTCAAAATGAATCACTCCTTATGGGGACATCCAGAGGCTATTTTCATGTAATTCTTTCACTTGGAGGCAGGAACTTGGTAATGAGTTCCAGCAAGACCATAAAATCATACCCGTACCATGTCGCAATGCCACGGTGTTGCACAGCGGGAGCCCTGTGTGACAAGCCACTTCTGCACTGGTGGCACGCAAGCAAGGACGCTGTCATGGTGAAAGAGCAGCCGTGGTCCTTCTTTCAGGACAGCAGGATGGCCATCCGCATTGTCACACTTCCGCTAAATGAGAATGCTCTGCTCCGAGCAGGCGGCATTTCACATCCTTCAGCCTGGGCTCCTGGTGGAGCTCGTTAGCAGGTTCAGAATAATCACCTATCCCTGGAGGAGGATCAGGAAGAGGATGTGGTAGATCCTCTCTTCCAGGAGACGCTTATAAAAGTCAGGAATGGCAGAGAGTGCATATAGAGGGTTTCTCGCAGCACTTGCAGCCTCTCAGAGCCTTGGGGCTTGCAGCGGCTCATAAGGCCCCAGCAGCAGCAAACGTCCTATTTTCCTAGTTTTTAAGGGTAGAATAATGGGCCACTTCTCCGAAGCCAAGCTGTGACAGACTGCCTCAGCAAAACCGAGTACCAGTAGCACTGACTCAGCCCCGCGGTGCTCAGCACGCCATCTGAGCCACAGCTCTCCAAAATCAGAGCCTTTCCACACCCTCAGCGCTCTTGCACAACCAGCAGCTACTTGCTTCCGCAGGGAAGCAGAGGCCTCGATCACGGAGGTGAGATCCGAATCCGGATCTGAAGCTCCCGTTTCATGGACCCATTAGGAATTATCAGCATAATGCGAGTCCCTTGTGAAAGAAAAATATAAGGACAGCCCAGGGCAAAAGTGGCAAGTACATCAGATTTGTTGCGTGTACATGACGTGGACACTTGGTAAAGTCAGAGAAGAGACAATCGCATGCCTGAAGCGTTAACCTGGAGCCCCAGCGATTTCAGCCCAGCTCTTGGCTTTGGTGCCGAGTTCTGTGACTCTGGGATGGTCAAACAGGCCAGGGTCTGCAAAGATCTCATCCAAGCTGAGGCTGCCATCCTCAAAGGTCATTCCAGAGCAAATTAATTACCTCTGAAGATGAAGGTTTGATTTCTTGTGCCTGACTTCTCCTCTGTCTCCCAGATGTGTTTCTGTTACCATGACTCTTTTCTACAGGTTCAGAGAAAGAAACACCCTAAAGTACACAGCATGGAGGAAAGTTAGTTTGAACTGAGTGAATAACATTTTTATTTTATTCCAGAGTATATACACTTTAAACAAAAGGAGCAGAGGATTGCCGTGGGTTGTGGGATAAAATACAGTATTGGCCCATAAGGTTCTTAGAGACAAGTACAGACCTCGGACAAGGTCAGTGAAACTGGGTTTGCTTCTTGCAGAAGCAGGATTTGTGAGTTACCAAGGATGCTAGAAGAGCTTTTAAAGAAACGTCACCTTCACTCCACGTATTTTGTGTGAAAAGATGCAAATTATGGGTATGAGCTTATCTCCAACGCTTCAGGCACTTTAACCTTTTAAAATGGAAACAGAAAGTGTAATTCAGAAGAACACAGTCTGCCTTTTTTCCTTTCTGAAATAAACCTACCTTATAATCCTCCCAGGAGGATTCAAGCAACATATTTCACCCTCATGACAGATCATAAACAAGTCACTCACAGAGGGAAAACACTGACGTCGGTTTATGGTTTTGCTCCACACCTCAGAGCCGGGAAATGGAGCTACAGGTGACACACAGGTTCTCCGTTTTCCTAGGGACGCCAGCCAGAGACACTAGCCGAAAGCTGGGCTTCCCGGCAGAAGCTGCCACAGGTCGCACTTCTAATCCAGGACCTGCGTGATTTGGTTCTCTTTCGAATGACTTGACCCACCACATTGTTGGGGATTGCAAGTGTTGTCTTCACCTCGCTGAAGTCGCTGAGGTCATTTCCCTGTCACACTTGTGTAAGCTGAGATTTCCCCCCCCCCCATCTCACATGCCTCAACAAGATCCCTTCAGTGCAAAACACTACCAGGATTTTCTTCTGCTATGGGACACAAGCTTCAAGCGTCTGGGCATCAAATACACCAACCCCACCACCGCTGCCATTTCTGCAACAGCACGCTCCTTCCACACGCGCATGGGTGGCCTGGTTTTGGACGCGGAGGTTTGATGGTTCTTGTTCAGGACTGTGTTTTTGCCTGCTTGTCATTGCTAGAGGAGTTCAACGAGGTCATTAAAGCGTTCAGCTGGAAATGCTGAAGGAGCAAAACTTAGTAAGACTCAGCAGCCTTTCTTTCTTAGCTACAGACTGCCAAAAATAAGTTGCAGCTTATGAGATCCGTTGTGACCTTTCTGAATGTCTGATTTCTTCCTCGCTCTCACCCAAATCTGAACAGAAAGAAAACTCAATCTAAGGCATTTCTGAACGGCAAAGGAAAATCACAGCAGTTTTCCTTCCTCTTATAGCACCGCAGTAAAGCCCTTTCTGAATCTCTTTGCCTTCCGTCTTCCAATAACAACGGAGCTTCAGAGATATACCCCCTTTCAAAATTTATTTTTCTCCAGTATTTCCCTTTCGGTGTAAACACTCCTTTACTCCTCTCCTGTGTGATGTTACCAGCTCCGTGCCAGGTCCCAAAGGGATTTTAAATCACGTGTGCTCGCTCTGGGCTTGATCTCCTCTCCCTTGCCAGCAGGGACAGAATTTCCCCGTGTTGTGTTTCGTGGTCCAGCTGTGGGCCGCAGACGCCTCTGGTTTGCTGGAAGCTTGACAGCAGCGTGGTTTTCACAGCGCATCTTCGGTTCTTTTTGTAAGCCAGCTGTATCTGAACCTCGAAGTACCCAAAACCACACCATCGTTGGGAAAGATCTTTGTCCATGGACCTCACCATTGCTTACGTTTTTAATATTAATACTTTTTTCACTAGTGATGAGGTTTTAGACTAAATTTAGTCATCTTCCTAAGCGGGAGGTGCTACATAAAGGCAGCTCGTTGCCATTGACAGCCATCGCACATTTTTTTTCTAGGGAAATTGCTTTTACTGTTGTAGCAGAAAAAAGAATGAAGAAGTGTTTCCCCCTTGACATCACGCACAATGAAATACCACATTTTGGTGCGGTGTTTCTTTTGGAACAAGGCACAGTAACACACGAGCAGGGCGCGTTGATGGCACCAGAGGAGCTGTTGGCGAAATGCATCAGAAATGCAGAATAAAGCCTAAAACAAAATGCTTGCCTCTCCCATAGATTGTGAGCTGCATGTTTAAAAGCCTTCCAGCATATTCTAAGGCTCTGCCTTAACACAATGGCCAAACACAGACTTACACTGTGTTCCTGAGGATTGCTTTGAGCAGGGATGGAATAAACCGATAACCACGTGACTTTCGGACCTGGTGACAAGGAGGAGCTCATATTCTATTTTACGAGAAACAGCATAATTTATGATACTGCACTGAAAGTAAGCAAGTTGCGGCCTGCCTGCACCAAGCACCCAGGAAATATCTGAGCCTTCCCTTTGGAACACAAGCGCTGCATTGTTTCGCGGTGTTGGTTTCGGGGACATGGGCCAGATCCTGGAAATCAGCTGATTATCCAGATGGGTCATTACTGGTAATAAACTTATCAACCAGCCTCAATGAAAACCGTCTGATAGACACAGAGTGTCTCATCCCAGGAGAATTCCTCTCTACAGAGTCCTCTTGGAGCACTAGTCCCAGTATCACTTCCTATCTTTCACATAAAGCTTTTATTAGGCTCCGATTTAGCAAGAACGGCAGCCAAGGTGAGAAATACCAGCTATATCTCGCGCAGGTGACCCGGTGCTGGCACACCTCCGAGGAACTGCCCCAGACCGGCATCTCCACCACCTCAGGAGCTGCCAGACCCAGCAGAGCAGAGCTCAGCCTCTTTATGTGCCTGCAGTGT
This sequence comes from Eurystomus gularis, assembly GCA_013400335.1. NCBI lineage: Eukaryota > Metazoa > Chordata > Aves > Coraciiformes > Coraciidae > Eurystomus > Eurystomus gularis. The sequence continues at coordinate 242,510 of VZZY01022323.1, forward strand.
TTGATGGGACAGAATGTTTGGTCTCTTTACAGTCCAGAAACACAATTATCTGAAAGGTGAAAGAAAGGCTGTTTTCTTCTTCACAACAATGGCACGTCCATCCTTATTTTGGCCAGGACTTTATATTTTCGTTACGGACTTTTGCCTTTAATTTTATTCAGCTTTGCTGGGAATATTGGGATTTCTACGCTTCCCTAACAACTTCTCGCAAACAGGGGACCGTAGCATCATTTCAGCTTCTTTCTCGGGGACCACCGACCTTTTCTGTCATTGAATCATTGTAAAGCTTATAACCAACCCGAGCACCTTATGCCCTTTTTCTACCCGGGGTCAGCGGGTCCCAGCGCTGCTCCTGCGGTGACACCTGGCGGCCCCGCGGCAGAGGCGGGCTGGGAGCCCTCCCGGGTCCCACGGGTCCACACTTCCATCTGGTGGCCAAGTCTGTTACAGCAGCCCCTTGTCAGCGCCTGGTCTCACTGGGGCTGAGACACACCGAAATCTGTGTGCCTAGCCCTGCGCTTTTGGTGCACCTCGAGGTCGCTCCACCCGACCGTTACCGATGTGCACTAGTGCTGGCACGCAGGAGGTTCCACCTCAACACGAGGAAAAGCTTCCTTACTGCGAGGGTGATGGACCCCCGGAACAAGCTGCCCAGAGGGGTTGTGGAGGCTCCTTCTCCAGACACTTTCAAAACACACCTGGACATGTTGCTGTGTGGCCTGCCCTCGGTGAACCTGCTTTGGCAGAGAGGTTGGACGAGATGACCTCCAGAGGTCCCCCCTGCACCGTGCTGTGATTCTGTGCCACGTTTTGCTTTCACCCTGGAGAGCCCAGCAGAGGCTCTGGAGATGCTGAGGGGCCTGGAGCATCTCTGTGCTGAGGAAAGGCTGAGAGCCCTGGGGCTGCTGAGCTGGAGAAGAGACGCCTCAGAGGGGATCTGATCAATAGCTAAAGGGCTGGGGGACCAGGGGATGGGGCCAGACTCTCGTCTGTGGTGCTGCCTGGATGCGCTCCTGGGCACCCTGCTCTGGGTGACCCTGCTTTGGCACTGGGGGGAGGTTGGATGAGACGATCTCCAGAGGTCCCTTCCAGCCCCTGGGATTTTTCTGCAATTCTGGAAGCTCCCGCTGTGCTGTGGCTGAAGTTGTTCCTCACAGTCATCCCTATCTGTAATCGTGTGTTAGTATGATTAGATCTAATCACTCACTGATGGGAGACTTGATGGACAGGTGCTGTACCATACTCACATTGTACGTGAACAGTTTTAGAGGGCAACAAGCAGTTTTGTTTCCTCCTCATACATAACTCAGCTCTTTGGGATGGGAGGATGGAAGTTATCACCTTCCTGATTTGCTCCGTGTCAAACAGCACAGGTCCCAAAGCAGCTCTGTGGGGCTCAGACCACTTCTTGTCAACGAGAGCATTATTTAGTCCTGCCCTCTGTTTCTGATCTTTTATTGTTATACGTGAGTCCTTTCTCCTCTTTGAGGACGGACACTGTTGATTTCCTCCATGGAGTAGCGTGTCCCTACCCCTGGGTCCCTGCTGCCTGCAGGCATCCTAGCAGCATGCTTGCACGGATAACATGAGCGTTAACCTTTCCCCAAGATTTCAGGTGTCATGTTGTGTTCACTGGCTCTATCCTTTGTTCTTCTGTCTACTCATTTCCCTTGTAAAGGCATTAACTGCCTGGTCTTAGCTTGCCAGACTGTCAGAAGACCGAGCTTTAAACCCGGGCCCTTTTCAAGCCTGGTGCCACAGTGTGTGACCGCGAGAGGTCTGGCATCTGCTCTGTTTTATCCCCACATGCTGGACTCAGCATTCATCTCACATTCTCTCCGTTTGGAAGCCACCTCCCACCGCCATGGCCTCCTTAACACTGTTTAACTACACGGGCCCTTCAAACAGCTTTCCAGCATGAACTTCACAGTTATTTTTTCAGCACTCCAGAGCCAATAGAGCATTCTCTCACGCTGCGACTCCCACACACAGATGCCGACAGCCCTGACACCTCCTCTGCCAGCGAGAGAGCAAATTTATTCCAGCTTCGCCAAGCTAAATAGAAGCTTTTGTGGCAATGCCAAGGCCAAGGGCTGTGTCCTCGGGGCTACCCCACTTCGTGGCACTTCCACTCCACTGCATCCTCGTTATCCTGGAGATACACGGCGGGCGCTAACCCAGCCACAGGTGTTTTCCTACTTCACAGAGTTGCTGACCTCAATTATAGGTGTAATTATCAGTGCAGTGTTTATATTGGAGATGTTCTTTAGAGAGCAGGACACAGGCTAACACATGTGTAATCAGAAGTGTTTCTCGTCTATAAACAGTCACAAAAAGGTGAATTACAAAGGGCCAAGCCCAGTGTAAGATAAGTGGTTGGCAGGTGAATTAACTTTTATTAGTCCATCATCTTTACACAGAACTTCTGAACGCAACAGCATTTACAGTTTACATACCAGGAGGGCTTGCAATAATGTGTTCTCCTGGAAACAGACTCGGTGGAGCACAGAGCTCAAGAAAAGCAGAAGAGAGCAGGATAAACAAGCTAAGCGAGAGCTGGCGGACTTCACTTTTACATTCACAAGAACTTCTGACAAAATCCAAGAGCCATTCAGGATTTCTTTCAGCTGGCAAATTAAGTAAAAACTATACATTTTGCCAGACAAAGTTAAAGTTATGGAATTTGAGTTCCAAACATCCGTGTTTTGAACAGATACCGCCTTCCTTTCAGAAATAACTGAAGATACTTGAACAGGTGACAGCGTCCAGCGCAGCAGCCCCAGGAGCCCTGGGAGACGGGCAGAGCAAGAGGAGCCGTGACTCGTGTTCCGTCTCCAGCGCACGTTCTGCTGCAGAAGCCAGCAGGGCCCTGTGAAAAGCATTGTACTTCAAGTGCAAATCATAGAACAGAATCATAGACTCTGTGATCTTCTGTGTCAAGAGAGTGAGGCCAGGACGGAGCATTCACATCGATCTTGGAAAAATGGTTCTTGATCTCCGAGTCTTCAGTTTCAGGCTATTTCACTTGATCTTCCTTGGTTTCTCACAGAAAGGTGTCTGAAATTCTGGGGTTTTTTTTGCTGTAAATGAAGGCTCGAAAATTCTGTGCCCGCTCTTGCGGTGCTGCTGAGCTGACTCCTGCAGAAGAGGGTCTGTGCAGACACCGGGAGCTCCGGGAGAGGAGCGTCCAGCTCCGTGGCCGTGTGCCTCCAGCAACAGCCGGACATCTACCGCTCAGATGTGGTTCTCGTTTCTGCAATAACTTCTGCATTGAATTTCCCACCTGAAATTGCTCCCATTCCTGCACCTGTTCGAACCTGCGCTCTCTGCACAGACCTGGGCGAGCGCACCAGCCGACCTGCAGTCCTGAAAATGCTCCTTGCTCTACAGCTTTTTAGCCGACGGACGGTTGTCTCATTGGGGACTGGCTCCGTCACCCAGCAGCCCGTGGTTTCCTGCGTGAGCGTTGCCTCCCGCCAGCGTGGCACGTTCTCCCTGCACAGCACGCCTTGTCGGAGCTGGGACAACCCTGTCCCACGGGCTGAATTTGCATTCCCAGTGGGCAGCTTGTTCAGATTCTTTGCTTGTAAGGACTTGTGCGGTGGCTAGAAGCAAAGTATCACCGGCGGGGGTGAGGATGACAGTTTCAGATGGATCAAATTCCAAACTGGAAGCCACACCCTCCAAACAACTGCGCAGGGAAGAATTCCCGCAGCATTTCGGCATCTTCTAAACAGCTATTGACTTGTTTGTGTTGCTTTGCACAGGAACAGGCAGAGCTCGGTGTGAATCAGGTAGTGATTTCTGCACCGCTGGGTTCCATATGCCTCCATTCTCATCTGCCTTTGTTTCTCCCACGTGCTTCTAGACCAGAAAGACGTTCAGATGTCCTCCGCAAGGAGACCAGATTTTAGCCTTGTTCGTTCCCATGAAACCTAGCGTAGGTTGTCAATGTGCTAGCCAAGCACCGAGAGGAGCTTTAGCCCTCCAAAGTTAAGAGACACCATTGTTTGCCCCTGCGCCTCCGAAATGCCACCGCCTCTGCCGTGGAGCTGCCGCCCATAGCCCGCAGCGCTCACTGTGCTCCAGGAGCCTGCTCGGGAGGGCTTGGGCCTTGGGATGTTGCAATGAGAAGGAAAATGTGATCCGTACGATCAGACACTCGGGAGAAGAGCATGAATAGGGCTCAGTGAGTATCTAACTCTGCTTACTCTCGGTAAAACGCGCTAGGAAGCTGCCTGCCCAAAGGGGTTCTTTGATATCATCTCAGAAAAGGACGGGAGGGATCCAGAGCAGGCAGCTGCAGTGTCCGTGGGGTGATTTTCAGCGAGACTGAGCTTTGTGCTTCCTCCTTCACAGGGAAAATTAATAAACAAAACCACAGATGCTGCTCTTCTGCCTGTTCCACTGTCTAACGCAGTACCAACATTAAAAAGTCACTTCTCGCTCTGAATCGTCATTAGGACGCGCTTCAGTGACGTTATTTGCCCGCTGCTGCCAGCGTTCGTGACGGAGACACTCGTCAGTCTCCGCTGCCGCCGGTTTTGTGCTGGCTTCCCCGCAGGCTGATGTTTCGCTGGAGCTCCTCGTGGCCTGCAGCGCACAAGGCAGAGCCGCGCGCGGCGCAGAGCCGCCGGCACACCGCGTGGGGAAGGTCTGCGCGGGCACCGGGAGCTGCCGTCCGGTAAAACGCCGTGTCGTCACAGCCTTCTGTGGCACACGTTCTTTCCTACCGTTTCTTTATCATCTCGGTCTCAGTAAAACACCTGCCAAAGCCAGTTTCCACATCCTCTCTCGTCCGTACCGTTTCCCTGAGGCACATTCCGGCGACGCTGGCCGGCACAGGTTAGCCTTCTTCCTTCAAGTGCCTTCCAGTTGGTGGCCCAGAGCAGAGAGTTGTGTGAAGAAACTGTACTTGCTGTTGGCAAAGGCGGGGAGAATGCTGGCTAGAAATCTGGGCTAAGCCACTGAAACGTTGAGATAGGCTCTGGGAGGGTAAGTACGTGAGTGCTCCTTAGCCCATATGCAGCCTAGCATGAAGCTAATGTAGCATTTGGAGCTTTTTGCTTCGTAATCGTGACTCAGCATCAGCTGCTCTGAGCAGGAATATTGATCTTAGTGCAATCCTCTATTCCCAGCTTCACGGAAATGGTTTGGGTTGGAAGGGACCTTCAGAAACACTTTGGTGGGACGCTGTATAATAGTGACGATCCTGAAGTGCAGTTTGCTCCAGACTTTTTTTTTTTCCAAATATATCTTGCAGTTTACAGATAAAAAAAAATTGCTGCTGAGCTCCTCTCCAAAATTTACCAGGGACTTGTGTGCACTCAGAGCATCTCAGGATCTGGAGCTGCGTAAACTTTCAGCAGGTTACATTCTGAGGAAAAAAAAGTTAGTATCTTTGAAAGTTGGACCGGTTGGGTAGCAAACACTGACAGCACAACAGTAAACAGAGAAAAGCCACCTGGTTGTTTTTCAAGGGCATTTCCTTCAAGCCAGGATTAATGGCTGAAGCTTCCTCAGAACTCTACTTTAGATCTAGTATCACCCCTTGATCGGGCAGAGTACCAGACTGGTCTTGTTAAAAGGACTAGAAAATCCGAGACAGTCCCCATTAGGATCGAACTGCCCTAAGAAAGAAGTAATTAGAGCGAAATTCTTAGTGTCTTGGAAATGGGAATCAGGTGCTGCAGTCACATGCCCCTTAACCGACCACTCACCGAGGAGTGACCCGAGCATAAAAGGATCCTGTCCTGCAAGCAGAAGGGTTGATGGCTGTTGGGAGGGGGGATGCTGCGGGAGGGCTTGGGGGTGTTTCCTGGGAGAAAGTCTTGTTTGTTGAAGGCTGAGGAGCATGGCTATAGAAAGACACACAGAAAGAATCCTGGGGAAGTCATGTTTTTCCAGAAAACCTCGGATCTGAAGAAAAGCTGTGCCTGGAAGCCTCGAGTGTGGAGCTTACAAGTGCTCTGTAAGTTGCCTGGGTGGGGTGAGGTTGTGATTTTACTCCTGGTTGCAGCTGGGTGACTGTAGCTCTTTAGGACAGGGCAGTTCCCTCTGGTCTGCCCTTAGTAATATTTTGTAGCTGCAGGCAATGAAAATCCTTCTATGGCCTTATGAAGGTCTAAAATATCTAACGGCTGACTTAATGGGTGTGTGTAATCAATGCCCAGCCATGACGCATGACTAATGGTGCTTCAGATGCTTAGGCAAGACCTGCCCCCAGCAGTGGCTCCTGAGGACAAAGGGAGAGGTATCTGCAAGCTGCTCTCCACGCAGGCAAAGGGCAGGACCTGGGAAGTTCCAGCTCTTCAGGTGATGTCAGAAACCGTAGCCTTTAGCACGTGGGCTGCTGCAGACATCGGCTCTGCTTTTTTTTTCCCTAAGAAAAGCTTGTGGCCCACCAGAATTCACTCAAGGGCCAATGTGAGGGATTACGGCCCGCGATGGGTTGTGAGGCGTTGCAGTGGATGAGTGCACTGCGTGTTTAGTTACCTGTTTCGTGTGCTTATCAGTCGTGTCTGCAAAACGTGTCCTGGCACACAAGGACTGCTGTTGGCGCTTTGGTGTGTTGACAGAATAATCTTGCTAATGAACGGGAGGCCCTTGGTAGGGTAAATCAGGAGTTCCTTGATTGGTTGCTCTTATCAGTGCAACCTCCTGGGGAGTGGAGGCTCTACCTTTGCTTTGCAGTAGCTGCCTCCAAAAGTCCAAGAGCTTTCGCTGTTTGGAGTTAGTGATCTAAAGTCGCCTGGAAACAGCCACTTGCAAACAAAATTCAGGGCTTGTCCTTTTCACTATAAAGCAGAGAGATCTGTTCTTAGCTCATGCACCTCCTGTTGTGCTTATCTAAACACTTCCACGGAAGTCTACCATGCGCGTACGGACTTGCCGTGGCCAGGCTGCTTATCACGATTGTGTGCTACAGAAATAGAGCAGGAATCTCTTAGGTTTTCCCTTTTGCAGTGTTCTTTAGCAGTCTGTTGGTTAATGATTTGAGGCCAAGTTATTAAACAGCTGAGCTCGGACTTCCGATTATTTATTAACTTCAAATTACTTGGCAGTTAATTGTGCAAGGAGCCAGAAATGTTCCAAGACTTGAGGACCATTACACTCTGTGCTGCTTCTAAAGAAATCACCATTTCCCTTACATTGAAGGGGAGAAATAGTGTAACCAAGTTGTGACCTGTTCTTGGATGTCCAGGGCATGTAAACTAAGTTCATTATGAAAGATGATAAATTAATGCTCTCTGTGCATTGATAATTGACTGTCCTATGAGAGGAATAGAACCAGTCTCTGTCTTGGAGTTTGATCTAAACTAATTCTTGCTATGCGGCACTAAAGACCTGGGGTTTTTTGTGTGTGTGGTTTGCTTTCTATGTGTGATACCTATTCCTAGTCTGTGCTGATGGGTCTCCCCAAAGCGCTTATTGGGTGGTTGTTTAAGACTCAGGTGAGATCAGAACTAGGCTGTAGGTAGGAGTAGCTCACGTGTAAGAGGGAAAACTAGAGATGAAGCAGAGCCGTGTTCACCCAGCCACTGTAACAATGAACACGCCTGCTGTAACTGGAATGAGAGCTACAGTCCCCCTTCAGTACAACCAGGGTTTTTCACTTCTTTATTGTATTAATTTCTTACCGAGACATATTTGCATGTGTCCAAGTAATTGAAGCATTAGGTTTTTCAAACTTGGATGTAAATTTAATTTTTTAGGGGTAGCTTTTTTAATCTTAAACCCAAACAAAACTTTAAAAGTGGGGGCCTGGGATGAAGCTTGAGTTGCACTGAAGGGTCAACGTCATGTCACCCTGTTGTAAGCTAGTGATGTGGTTTTCAGTTCTAAAAATACTCGGCTACCTCCTGGCACTCAAGAGCTTTACAGGGCGAGTGTCCAGCAGGGTGAGGTACTTGTCAGGAACAGATGGGCTTGGGGTTATCTTGGCTTAGACTTGAAGGTGCCAGGCTGGGCTTGCTCTCTGATCTGACAGCAGCCCCCAGAGTTGTAAAAAACCCCCTGGTTTTCAACAAGTTGGGAAGCTGCACAGATTGTGTTAAACCATCCCAGAAGAGATGGAGCAGCTCCAGGGGTTGAGCACGGCATGGAGCTTCTGTGTCATTGTGAGCTGAGCAAAAATCTTGTATGTTCCCTCCTCGCTGTGTTGTGAGAGACCCGACAATGTTATCTAAACCATGAAATCTTTGTTGACATGTTACAGTGCAATAAGATGGGTATGATGCAAATTCAAGCTGGGTTTTTTCCATGCTCTTCTCTCTGTGGCCCAATAAGTTTCCGGTTTTAGGCCTGATCTCGTGAATAAATAACTTGCTATAAATGAATGGGCAAACAGGAGGAACCTGGGAGGTGTGTGTTGGTTCAAATTGGTTTTTTACAGCTTAAACATCTACTTGCACGATGAGCTGCTGAGACACGAAGGTAAGCAGCAACGTGTTCTCTTACGGATGACTCTTGCCCAGTGAATACTATTGCTAAGCTAGAGCTGAGCAAAAAATGGACTCTAGAGCTGTACGAGATTGAGCTGTTGTCACAATGTCTGTTCTAATGCTTTAAAGCCGTGTGTTTCTACTTGGGCGTGATCAGTCTGTATCAGCCATTCCACCGAACACAGAAGATGGGCGTGTGTCTGGACAGGGAGAAATGACTGTATGCTATGAATGAGAGAAGAGACGAGAGGTTAAAGCGTAACAGGGTACGCCCTGTCAGCAAATGATTACTAAGAGTCAGCAGGTTGCCTCTCGTTATAAAGTGATTAAAGTGTTAACTGGAGCCTCCCCGAAGGTGTAACTGTGACTCAGGGAGCGCTCCTGTCAGCGCTTGGAGGAAGGAAGGTGGGTAGGTAAATATTCCCGACATGCACCGAGGTGCGGGGAGTGTCCTGGGCTTCCAGCACTCCCAGTTTAAGCCAAACAGTCATTAACAGCTCTGTGGGTTCCATGGAGCGGCCGAGGTAGCTGTCAGCCAGTGCGATGCTGTCATGCCTCTTCCAGGGCTCAGCGAAAGGTAGGTGAAACTTCTCCTTCTCTGATCGTGCGTGCAGGTAAGGGAGATGTGAAGCTGGAGCTGTTCTTCTGCTTGCTGTGTGGGCTGCGGTGTCAGTAGAAAGCCAGGTCCTCTGCGGTCACCCAGTACCCCAGTCATTCCTTTTGGGTAATTAGGGTGCCGGAGGGAAGGAGAAATGGTCAGTCAGAAATTCTCGTCTAAGTTGTTCCTAAATTTCAAGGCATCTTGCGCGAGTCGGGGTCGCGATGAAGAGAGGCAGAGAAGAGGCAGTGCTGCTGCTCAGGGTGGACGAGGGCACGAGCCTTCGCTGCCCTTAGTTCCAGCGCCGGAGCAAGAGAAAAGGTTATGGCAGTGACCCTGTCTGTTGGGTTTTGGCGGGTTAAAGCTGTTTCCTGAGCGACCTGAAATGGAAAGTAACTTCTCTCCAGACGAATGCATTGCTCAGTGTTTGAAATCGATGCGGTGCAAGCCTTGCTCTATCGTCGCTGCGTGAAGGGAGGGAGCGTCTGTATCTCTTCCATAGTGACTTGGAAAGCCAAGGGGCCTTATTCACAGAGAAATCCCAATGTACTGGTGTTTTCAGCAATCAAAGCCCATCTGGAACCTGCCAGAGCAGAGGGCTTACACTGTGCTTTTTATTTCAGTAATGCTGTTACTGCTCTGTTCTGCAGCAGGTAGTTTTTAAAATCAAGTGTAAAGAAGGCAGCAAGACAAAACCCCATATTATTCAGTGGGGAAATAAGGGTTTGGATCAAGTACTTTCTTTTGATTAGAGCTACGTTTTCGTAGTGAGAACATCTGAATTTAAAAGGAAAGGAAGGCTCATGATTGGAGTGTGACTAGGCACGGACTAGCAAAGTTATTCTGCTGGGACTGAATTGGTGAGTAAATTCTGAACTCGCTGTTACAGAAGAAGAAAACAGCCCAAAATGTTGCTGAACAGCAGACACTTGACAAAGAGTTTAGAGGACTTGGGTACATGTGCTGTTGTGCCTCCAGTGCGGAGCTTTGTGCTGTACGAAATACCACAGGGATGTCAAGAGCTAAGTTAATATCTGAGCCCTGAGGTTTCTATAAAAGAGGCTGAGAAGATTCACTGGTTTCGGAGCAGCTTTGGGAAGTACTGGGTCAAAATACCTGGGGTTCCTGGGGAGGTTTCTGGACGCTGGTAGGAGCTCTGCACAGCTCGCTCTGCCGTCCTCATCTTCGTAGATGGAGGTGCCAAAAAGCCCATCAGGATGTTACATACAGATGAAAATGCTGCTTGGCTGCTCCTGCTTGGCTCAGCTCGGGGTGTTGTGTGTCCCTCCACAGCCACCTCCTCTTGCCCTTCCGTAAAAGTGTGTTCTCATTTGCTCTTACCTATGCTTCGTCATTCCTCTACTGTCCTGTCCTTCTGCTGTCCCCTTAAGCACCTAATTGAAAGATCACTGGATGTACTAAAATAGAACAAGTCCTCTTGTCTGCCTCTCCACACCTGGACTAGTTCTTTGAAGAAAAACATTTCAGGTAAGATAAATCTTACAGAAAAGTCAGGCTCTCTACCTTTGTGAGACTTGTCCTGTGCTTTGATGGGACTCTAGATCCTCTTGCAGCTCTGGGATTGTGCAGTGCTCTTTTTTCCTTCTTTCAACAACTTCTCCAGTAGTCGTCTTATAGAGTTCTGATGGGAAATGTGACAGCTTTGTGGATTTGTGGAGCACAAGTGTCAATACACAGTCATTTGTGGTGTCCAATAATCGTGCTGGGGAAGCTGCTGCGTGTTCCCAATGCTCAGGTTTCAGGGTTAACTGAAAATAAGCAGTTCTTTCTGTGGGCAAAGATTACTTCTCTCAATCTGTAGAGGTCAGCTTTTTCTTTCCTACGGATCATTTTAAGGTCAAGTGCTATTGAAAAGAACGCAGCCGTGGGCAGCGGAGCGGTGCCGGAGCTCGCTGGAGTCGCCGCGCTGTTGAGCAGCAGTGACTTGGCTTCCCGCTGCTCGGAACGTGCCGTGCTGACGGGCGGCAGGGAGCCGAGGAGCAGATCCTGTGAGCAGCAACTCCACAGCTCGTAAATTTGTTTTGAAGCTACGTGGCATAGGCAGCTGATGCAGAGCTATCAGTAAATGGCATAAAATCGGATTTCAAGGTGTGGCCAGTGGTTCCTCAACCCATTTAGAGGCCAAGGAACAATACTGGTAGACTGGTGATGTCCCTACAGAAGTCCCGGGGCTGATCTGGCTTTCGGGAATGTTTTTGCCTTGATGGATGTCATCCAAGGCCGGTGGGTGTGAGGGATCCTTCCTGCTCTCTTCAGACAGCTACTGATCCGGCGCTGCTGGAACCCAGCTGCTCGTGGGAAGCTGCTCATCTCCGTCGTGCCCTCTGCGCGTAGAGGTGCTGAGATAACTTCCTGCATGTGGTGTAGGGTGAAGATGATGTATTTTTATGCAAAACTTTGCCCACACCTGTATTTTTATAAGTCATGCATGTATGGCCATGGAAACTTTAGGTAACTGCTCCTAAAAAAGAGGCTCGGTGGTGCAGGACTGTGTGTGCAGAAGCCGCATGCTTAATCTTTGGCTGTGATTTCTCCAAGCTTGAAATTATTTTCTAAATGCATGTTCTGAAGGGTACTTCTCGTTAGCACTGCAGACAAAGTACTTTTCAGGTGCCTTTGACCAGGTTCAGTCCCACGCAGTCTGAGATCAGACCTGAGTCCGTGTCCTGGCGTGAGGGAGAAGGGCCGTGAAGTGCTGTTAGGCAAATTCCTCTGTCATGCTCAAATAAAACCAAGTGGAATAATCAACTTGCAAGGCAGTCTTTTGGGGATGTTACCGTTTTCCATGGGATTCATTCCCCACCCCTCCCTGGTCTCTGTGGTGCCACTTGTTGGGCTGAGACTGGTTTTTTTTTGGTATCAGTTGTCAATCTTGAGTCTGAGTCTCTTCAGCTGCTTTCCTCAGTCTGCCTTTTCCTCTAGTACCCGAGGGGGAATGAGAGCAGCCAAGGCTCCGTAATTAAGCTTACTGAAGAAGGCATTGTTGGAGTCTCATGGGTCTGGCTTGCTGCCTACACAAGGTGCTGAGATCACTGCGTGGGGCTCTGTGAATTATATTGCTACATCACTTTAATTAGAGCCTTGTACTCTCTTTAATATCTCAGCTGCTGTCCTTGTGTGCTGCAGGACACTGCCCGTGGTCAGCACTCCTCCTGCTCTCGCTCAGTTCTGCGAACCTGCTTCAGGGTGACTTGCTGAGTCACTTTTTTGGGTGACCCTGGGCAATGCTCTGTCCGTAATCACCAGATGAATCCTAAGCAGTAAATGGGTTGCAGGCTCAGTCTAATAACGTGTGAAGCAAAATTGCGGAGTTGCCGAGCAGTCCTAAAACTAATTGAGAAAGTCCTGGTGTATGTAGTACCTAGGATTTGAGCTTGGTGGGAATGGCCCGTGGCTTTTTCACTAGCAGTGGGAAACATTGGGTATTAAGTGGCAGGGCAAAGTAGTTAAAATGGGGTATTGTTAGCCCTTAGCTCGGGTGGCTGAGTCTGCTTCACCTGGCAAATGAGGCTTCGTTGTTGTGTTTACTGTCTAGTCTCTTAGAGGATACAATTACTCTTTTAACCTTTTGTTTAGATTGATCTCCTTGGAGTAAATGAAGAAAGTGACTATGAAAGCACAGCATCTACCTTCAGTTTCCATCAGCGAGGAGAAGTTCATAACCAGGTAAGCCGTTAACAAATGAAACTGTTTCACGACTCTGCTTTTTTCAAGTTGCTCTGTATTTATTCATGAAGGGGATACTGAAGGATGCTGAAACAAAAATCCAGATGAGGGAGGAAGAGCTTTGCGTCTTTGAAATCTCTTGGCGTTGACCATGAGTTGCAGTGTGGAACTGGAGCTCTGTTGGAGGCCCAGGCTTGGGTCTGCAGCCCCACAGGACAGGGTTTCCTCGCAGAAGGACCTTTTGGGCTGCCAGCTCTGTTCTGTGCTGAGCAAAAGGGCTTCTTCAGACTCCCTGTAAAAAGCTTGGAACTGCACTCCAACTGTCTTTTGTGGGATGCTGCTGCACAGCTACGCCCGGCTGGTAGGAATTTTTCCAAATGCTGCTGTGAGCCCTGAGCTGCCTGGTGTACAGCTCCATCCTTTCTAGGGGAATTCCTTTTTCCCTTTGACCAGAGCACAGGGCCTGGAAGAGGGGGCTCTCTTTTCCCATTTCATTTCCATCCCTCTTGGTCTTCCTGGGGGAAGAAGCTAACTGCAAATGAACCCGGGGATGGGGCCTGTGATGGTTTCTCACGTTCTGGTGGGTATTGGCATCTGAATCCAGATATTCTTGTGGCGTGAGCACTGCTGCTGGTTTCTCCCTTTTATGGCAGGGTGTCAGAGCTTGGCCCAAAGCACGCGGGCAGTGAGTGCACCTCTCCCCTTCTGAAGAGCTGCTCCTTCCTTACTGCTACTCAACTGGGACATGGTGCTCTTGTCAGGTGGTGCATCTGAACTTGCGTACACTTAGCGTACAGAAGCGTTTGGAAGTGCACCAGATGAAGCAATGGTGCGGGGTTTTTATTCCCCTACGTACTTGCCTGTTCAGGCAGTGAAATGTGGATCCTAGTCGAGAGCCTTCTGCACTAGTCATGGCTTAAAGTACTGTTGAAGTCTCCTTGCCTTGCACAAAACCAAATAAGAGCTTCAAGGATGGCTAACACATTCCGTGTGCGCTCAAGCTCGCTTCCAATGCCATTTCCAGGCTGTCGTCTCTTGTCTATACCGTGAGCCTGCTGCCAGTTTGCTCCTCTCCCAGTTGCATCATGCAGGTCTCGCTGCTGTGGCAAGCCTGTGGTTTGGGAATGGTGCAATGGCTGGATCAAAAGGCAGACCAAAGCACGTGGGATTACTTGGCTGGCTGGACTACTGTGCCTTCAAGCATAGCTGCCATAAACATCCATGGATAAATGCCTAGGGCTCGGGGGAGGTGAGGAAGCAGGTGAATTTTCCTGGGCTAGCGTTTCAAGTGGACACGATCCGAGCTCTGTTGTGGTTTCCCACAGGGGCACCTGACCTTGCAGCTCGCTGGTGTCCTGCCTTGCTTACTGAAGAAAGCGGTGAATCTGCAGTAAATGTTACCTTTTGGGGTTTGTCTCTAAGCTGGGATTTGTTCTACTGGTTCCTTAGCTTCAGCTTCTGTCGGTGGCTGCGTTTGGCTGTTGTCCCAAAGCTGTGCAGTGAGGAACAGCCTTAGAACAGAGCTGCTGGTCTTCTGGCAGCATAACTCGGCAGAGGTGAGCATCTCCCTCTTGGTCAGAGCAGGCTGTCGGCCCTCGTGGGGAAGATGTCGTGCGATCGGTAGGCTGGGGCCTGTTACTCCTTTCTGGGGCTGAAAGAGGTCAAGGGAGACTTTTAGTTCTGATGCTGCCGCTAGACGAGGACGAGCAAACCAGTGAAAGCTGCTGTTAAATCTCTCCCTCGGGGCTTTTCTAATCGCTCCCGTGGTTGGTCACTGTTGGTCGTGCTAAAACAAGACTGAAAACTGAAGGATTTGTCTGTGCTAACTTCTGGGGAAGTTAATGGAAAGTTTTTCCAGACAAGGCAAGAAATTAAGTAAAAATCCTTGGAACTTTCTCTGAGAAACGGAATCTCCTTCAGAGACAACCCTTAACACTTAACTTACTGCTTTTAGCCTATGATTATATTTGCTTTTGCAGCCAGCAGGGACTAAGAGTAGTAGATGGGTCTCTGTGCTTGACCCGAGTCCTTTTTATTCCTAATCTGTCTTTGGGAACAGATCTCCCCAGCTTCTTACCTGGAGGAAGCTTGCACAATACCAGCTGTCAATAGAATGATTGCCCAAGGTATTAGGCTGCAACATTTAAAAAGGCTTTTGTTTTGAGCTCCTCACAAGCAGGATCAGCAGGTCCATCATAACCGATGTCCAACAAAACTACGTATCTCTAATTTACATGTTAATCTTGTGTTGAATCTGGATTTAGCCCGTGTATGAGGCCAAGGCGTGCTTCATCTTGCTTCCTTTGAGCCAGCAGGACCCAAACTTGGCGCGTACCCGATTTGTCCATTAAAACTCTCCCTTCTGGAGGGATGACCTGAACACAATCCCTCATGGCTCACAGGACATGGAGAACCTGTAACGAGCTGTTCCAGCTGTGGAAGGAAAGGCTTTTGCCACCCGTATTACTGGGATTTCAGAGCACAGGGTCTCTGATAAAGCCACTCCAAAATATTCTGGGGGGTTTGCAGTGGATTAAGGAAATCCTTTACATCCAGAGTGTTCATGGGAATTAAGACAACCTTGTGAAATTTAGTGGTGCAGCCCCGGCCTAATGTTATCTGCTCTACTGGCAAGTTCCTCTCTAAATGGACCTCTCACTGAAGTGGTGCATGATACTTTGCATGTAGTCCTGGTCCATATACTCCTGCACTTCTGATATTATTTCTTCTGACTTTTTCTACTCTGACCGAAATTTTCATGTTATTTCTGCTGAGCATCATTCCCCTGTGGTTTGTGTTTCAGTGACTGTGCTACAAGTTCATTCTTGGGTTAGGGGTGGGCTTGTTTGGCCACACATGGGTCTTGAGTGGTTTCAGCAGGTCTGTGTGGAGCTTACCGAGTTTGTAAACGCTGTTTGTTTTGTTGGTGTTTCAGCTGTTACAATGTCTCACTCTAGAGAAAAACATGGAAATAACAAACACTATTTGGAAACAAACTTGGTGTCTCTGCTCCCCACTGTGAGGCAGGACATGGAACCATCTTGTTAGTCATCTCGTTTGGTGCCTGAAGATTGTCCATGGGGAGGAACTCCGGTGCTTCCACGCTGCTCTTCCCCGTGCTTAGTTACCTCTGCCGGTGGAAATTGCTTTTTTGAATTACACTCTAATCTTTGCTGTTTCATTAGCGTGGGGAAATGTTTCATTCTTGACCATCTTGCTTAATTCTGTCTTCTTTTCAGTCCTCCTTAGCCTGAGCTGCAACTTCCTTTTGTCTGCATGGCTCACGCCACCTAATCACTGCCCTGCTCTTCTCCGAGTCGTGGCATGTGTCCTTCCAAAGCAGCGCTGAGAAGGCAGAGCGCTCGGGCCAGATGTGGGCTGGGATTCAGGCAGCCGTACGCTGAGGAGGACGTCCCCATGTCTCCACGTACGCCGGTTACTCCTCACGCAGCAGCAGGGCACTGCTGGCTGGGCTCCCTGATTGAAATGTCAGCCCCAGTGTCTCCCAGCGCCTTCCTGCCTCAGCGCAGTGTTTGCAAAACCATATTCTGCCGCTTTTCGGATTGCGTGGTGAATTTCTGTCTGAAATCCCACACGAAGGGCACGCTTCTAATCCTTGCTTGTTGGCGGAGGCTCTCTTCACCTCCGTCCTTTCTCCTCCGAGCAAAGGCTTAGTGCAAAGCTGTTACCTTTCAAGCAGAAGGAAACCAAAATGTGGTGTCTGTGCATGCTGTAGATACTTTGAAGAAAGAGTAGCTGAAAAAATGCAAAAACCCAGTGTGTACCATCATGTGGGGCAAAAAAATTGTATCAGAACTAAATCTGCAAAGCTGGTGCACGGGAGTCTTGTTCCTGTTTGCTTCCCCCTCATGAGCGTAGCAGGAGTCCAAAGTACAAGTTGTTTTGGGGCAGGTTATTAACATCACGTCAGACTGGGACTAATGTCCTCAGGTCTTTAAAGAAGCAGCTTATAAGCAACCCAGAGCCCTGATAACTTTATTCCTGGAGAACCATGTGTTAGGAATTAACAAACGGGTACGAAGAGGGTAACACAGATGCAGATGTTGCGCTGCCACTTAGCGCCTGGATTTCAGTGAGGGATGTTAAATGCTTGTTCCTCTCCCTGTGATCTCTCCTAGAGAGCAGCTCAGCTCTCTCCTGAGGACTTACAACTCTTACTACTCGGATCAAGAAAATCTGCAGCTGTCACTTAATCAGGTAAGGATCCAGGTAAAAAAAAGGCAAAAAGCACCAAGTCCTGGTAGGAAAAGCACTAAATAGGCACTGAAGTTTAATGAAGCTTTTTACCACCTCCTTGGTGCCCCGCTGCCAGAAGAGCTAGTCATGCAGGTAGGAGAAGAGGATTTGACTTGTAACGATATGGAGCTGGGGGCATACAGCACTCACTATTCCTTTTTTTTCCAGCAAGAAGGAGGCAAACCATGTATTGAAGGCATCTTGTCAATATTCTGGGGAGTCCGACATCCTATCCGATTGAAAATCCAGGATGAGAAGCAGATACCCTCTTTCGTAACCCTGAAGTCAACAGAGAGCGTGGGTGTGTTCCCCGGTAAAAGGTGAAGTATTAACTTGGCTAAGGAGGAGGCAGGCCAGAGCTGGAGCCAGCTCGTGTAGGTGGCTTCAGTGGATACGCACCCCAGGTTCCCCGTGGCGTTGTTTGCACAGCGGTGTGCCTGGTGTGGCCTCTCAGCAGCTGCTGCTGGGCAGGAGGATGCTTTTCGTAGCATCTGTCTGGCTTGGAGCTGAAGAGCAGCTGAGAAGGTGGAGGGGGCGGCTCTCGTCTGTGCTGACTGCTCCCTGGGAAGTCTTCTCCTTCCAACTCCACTTCGCAGCCTTTGGCTGGTGGATTTTGATCACTATCTGCTGGGTTGAAGCTGAGAAGTGTGTAATATGGAGGCTGAGCAACGTTTACCCTGAGCAACTCCATCCTTCAGAACTCACTGACTTCGTTGCCCATTGTCTCAGACGGCATGTGGTGCACGCTGGGCTTGGGAATTCAGTTCTGCCACGGAAGCAGCTGTGCAGCCCCGGTGAAGTCCGGACCTTCCTCCCTGTCTCCTGCTGTTGAAAGTCAGGGATGGAACCTGGCGGGAGCAGCACAGAACTCGAGTCCGAGGCACATCTGGTTCTTTGCTTACCTTGCCCGGCTCTGCTGGCACGGGGCGCACGTGGCCCCGAGGACGGGGGCTGGTCTGGCTGCTCAAGTTACGCTTTGCCTTTTAGTTCTTAAAAAAAGATCCTGGGACTGGTGGAGATCTGAATCTTACGGTAAATATTAATTCATGATCACAGGAACGAGGAGCTGCCCTGACACGCTCTGAGGCACGCAGAGCAGCTTCACTGTTTGATCTTAAATCAACTTGTAAAACGCACGGAACACACCGAGATGGGCATTTGGCACGTTCGTCAGAGTTAGATGAATGTTGTTTTGAATATATATGTAGGAAAGGAACTTTGAATGTTTTCCTACGAATGGGTTTATTCTCAGTCAGGGCAGCAACTGGCCAAAGCCTTTCTGGCAGAGAGTTCACCCGTGAGGTACAGAAGTAGTGGCATGGGGGAAGCTGGGGATGAAACCAGGCTGGGTCGAACGCCCAGCTTCTCACCAGACACCGCCTTACACCCACAAATGTTATTACCACATAAACTGAAACCCCTGCTTCAAATGCCGCCCTGGAGTCTGTGGTCGTGTTCTAGAGAGCTCTGAACAGGGAGAGGAATGTAAAATGAAATCACTGAGTGATCACCTATAAATCTGTTTGGTATTCCAGGGGGATGACGCGCTGGGGAGAATTTGATGACTTGCATCACATCAGCGGGGAGACGTTCAAATCCACAGACGAGGAGCCAGAGCTTGGGTCGAGTAAGTGTCACTGCTCTCGCTTTCACTGCAGAAGTCCTCTTCTGGGAGCTGGTGCAAGCACTTGGTGTGTTGGGCGTTCCGTAGGAGCAAAGGGGAAGCTTTCTGCCTGATGCCTCTGCCCCACCCACCCAAGCCATCAAAATAAAACAATTCCTCCACCACGAGCCCCCTTCCCGTGGGGGTGCTGGCGAGGAGGGCGGAGCGGCTGCCCCACGTGCTGCTGTGCTCCTTGTCCAGGTTATTCCCGTTTCGAAAGCCGCACTCTGAAGGCCAAGAGCGAGCAGGAACATGACTGTGCCACCCTGCCCAGGGCCGCTGGCACGGCCGCGGCCGTGCGCAAGAGGAGCAAGCTCCCCACCATCACGAGGACCCAAGTAGAAACTCACAGGTTCTCCATCAACGGCCACTTCTACAACTACGAGGTACGGAGGGTTGTGCTTTATGGCAGCAGGGAGCCTGGCAGCCTGCCTCGTCCCCAGCCGCCGAGCCCCGCTGCTGAGCAGGGCACTCCTCACCCTCACCACCTTCTCCCGCTGGTTTCGCTCCTAGACGTCGGTTTTCACTCCAGCTTTCGGATCAGAAACCAAGATAAGGATCAACAGCCAGATGAGAACGAGACAAGTGATAGAACAGTTGCTGCGGAAGTTTAAGGTAACACGGTGTGTTTGCAGGAGCAGGTGCAGCCGTGCTCTGGAGATGAAGTGCTGGGTCAAGGGCAGGAAGCGACTGGGAGGGACAGTGCCCGGAACAAAAACCTGCACAGGCCGCTTGAAAGGAATGGGTTGTCTCATCTTCCAAATGTTTCCTGTGCTCAGGACGGGGAAGGCTGCCCTTGAGCCCCTCCTAGCGCGGATGGGGGATGCTGGCCATGCCCAGAGCCCCACTTCCCTCTAGTGAGGGGCCCGGGGAGCTGCGCTGCTGAAAGCACCGCGGAATTCTCGGCTGGGGGAGCCGGAAGGTGCCTCCAGGGAGATCCCAGCACACAGAAAGCTCCAGCAAGTCCCAGTTAAAAGCGGTGCTCAGGCTCAGCGCCGTGCTGTCAAACTCCTTTCCTTTTTCAACCTTGGTGCTGAGGCGGTGGGGCACAGGGACAGCGGACAGGGCAGCACAGCCTTGTCTTACCCCAACGTGTCCTACCCAAATCCAGCAGCTCTGAACTTCTCCACAGACAGGAGCCTAGGCTCGGACTTGGATCTGAGCGGAGAAGCAGAGGGCACCTGCTGGGGAAGTCCCTCTGAATAGAGCTTTTGGTTTGTGTTGAACAGATCGAGAACAGCCCGCACGAGTTTGCCCTGTACATCCTGCACGCGTCCGGAGGTAAGCCAGGCGCTGCTGCGCGCCCGCTTCGTCCCCAGTCACCTCTGTGTCTGCGGGCTGCTTAACTGGGAGGGACAGGACTCACCGCGGGCGTCTGCCCTTGGCTGCGCAGTGTGGTGGCTGCTCTGGAGACCCCACGGAGGTGTGTGGCCCTCTGGAGAGGGAAGCCTGAGCAATTGTGTCCCAAGCTGATGGGCCTGGGAGCAGCCTCGGGCGCTCTCTCAGCCACCTGAACTGCAGCTCCTCGGTGCTTTCAGAATGTGAGCGTGAGGTGCCGCATCCGCCTGCCGAGGTGTGGGAGACGTGTTGGGTATCTGACAGTGGCACGAGTCAAATATAGGATATTTGTCAGGAAAAAAGATGGTCTGAGGTGTGTAGAGGTGCTGTTCTGTGTTCTGAGCATCGCTCCTCTTGTTGTAAACCCCAGAGAAGAAGCAGCTGAGGAGCGGAGACGTCCCCTTACTGCACAGACTCCTGCAGGGGCCCTCGGAGAAGATTGCCAAGTTCTTCCTCATGGACAGGGATGTGGAGGAGATCAGCAGTGATGTAGGTGTCCTCTGTTCCGGCAGCTCACAGCAGCTTGTCCCAGTTTGCGCATCTGCTGAGCTGCTCTTGCCGTTTTCTTGGTAGGTTGCTCAGTACCTTCAATTCCACCTCCCCTTCTTGGAATCCATTCTGCACAGAATAAACAAGGAGGAAGAGCAGGAGATTCAACAGACAATTGCGAGGTAAAAGGAAGTGAAATGAGTTGGGGTCACCTCGGGTCCGGCAGAGTATTGGCAGCTGTGGCTGGCTCAAGAGCTGGGCGTGTTTGTGCGGCAGAGCGGTGGCACTCACAAACCTCGGCCTGCCCTGCACACCCAGGCGAGCTGCTGCTGCTGCTCGAGGTCCCGGAGGAAATACCGATTGTGTACACGTGGGGGGGATCTTGCCAAAAAAAGGGACCCTCAGCATCACTTCTGTTCACTTGGTGTGCCTTCTGAGCCTTAGAGCGGTTCTCAGCTGATGCCGGGCAGGGAAACACAGAGCAGCAAGTGTCGGAACAGTACAGACCCGTAGTAGTTAGATAGCAGAGCGTTTCTACTCCTTTGGTGCCAAATCCTTCGTGGACATCTTTAAAACTGCTGCTGTAAGTGGTGTGGGTTCTCCCCAGGGTAGCTCCAAGGGCACAGCAGGCAGGGGTGAGGAAGGCCACCCCACCACCACCTGGGAAGCGGGGCTGGATGTTGGCAGGCTTGTGCGCACTGGCGCCTGCTCTCTCTTCCCCCCAGGTACCTCCAGGAGAAGAGCGTGATCTGCCAGCAGCTTCGCAGCCGAGCCGTTGGAAGGACGGAGACCACGGTTTGAGGTGAATCCCCGCGCGCCGCCCTGCCCGAGGGGAGCGGGGCTGCTGGTGTCCATGCGCCCTGGGTGGAGAGCGCTCCAAAGCGGAGCCCTCTGCCAAGTGCTGAAGCTTCTCGTGCTAATTCTGTAACCGCCAAGGAACCTGCCCCTCTGCGGCTCTGGAAGAGGCTGGGAACCACCGGCAGAGAGGCACTAGATCCCCCCAAGGCAGAGGCCGAATCTCGCTTGGAACTTTAGAGGGGAAAAAGAACCCAAAAGGCACAAGGCTTTGAAACGGACGGATTTGCAAACCCTGAGTAGAAGTGCAGCATGTGAGGGAAATGTTGTGATAACCAGGTGTTAGTCATGCAGAAAACCCAGAACTGGAGCATGTGGTTCCCCTTCGGCTACAGAGCTGCTGATTGATTTTAGGAGGAAGCTTCTCAGTAGGGATGAGGGGCAGAAGGTGTTTGTGTATCTGAGATGGCACTGAGGCTGAAACACCCGCGCAAGGGAGACCCGAACTCCGCAGGCTCCGGATCAGGAGTTGCCCAACTTGCTTCACGAAGCTTTGAGCTACCCTCAGAAACACGAAACACTCCTGCTCCCCAGCTACTCGCCTCCTAAACGCAGGAGGGGATTGGCCTCTGCAATCGGGGTGCAAAGGAAGATCTCACTAAACCCTGTCGGCCTCGGCTGGGTCCTGCCGGCAGCTCAGCAGTTCCTGCTGCTGCTGAAAAACCATTCCGTGTTTCTGCCAGTGCTGTACGTGCCAAGATGAAGCGTTCAGGGCACGTCACAGCAGTGACGGGTCGGGTTGGTCCCCAGCAGAGGCTGTTGTGGGGGTCTGGCCCGGTGCAGGGCACAGTGGCCAGGTCCTGGCTGGCTCGGTCGGGCTCAATATTAAAGCTCACAGTGTAGAAATGTAATTAAAATCCAACCACCAACCCTCCTGTGGTGGCTGGGTCTTCACACGGTGTCCCTGTTGTGCCTCAGCTGCCTGTGGTGGATGTAGACAAGATAAACCCTGAGAGGGAGGAAAGGGATGTGCAGAAAGTGTTGCGTGGGAATACAAATTAACGGTGGAGAAGTTGACGCTGCCCGAGGGGGTTGCTGAAACAGGGGTAGGGGCTTGGCCAGAGGCTGCAACGGAAGGGAGCGCGGGGACCTGGGGCAGGACGGGTTCAGCGGCCCCTTGGCCGTGGGGGGGGACTCGGGAACGTTCCAGTGAATCACCTCTGACAACACGAGACACCAACAGCAGCAGAGTTTATTGCCAAGTGTTACTGGACACAGGTCCCGCAGCAAGGAAGAGCAGAGGGAAGGGGGATTTCTCTTTATTAATCACAGAGACAACAACGGGAGCGTCTGTCTTCCCCTGGCTTGTCCTGCCAAGCCACCCCACGAGAAACAGTCGGAGACATCCCTGGATTTCAAAAACTGCATCACTGACAGTGACCTTTGTTCTCTTAGTGCAATTACTTCATGATTGAAAAATAATTGAGTGGTTACAGGTGGATTTTCTCATCTGGTTCTTCAGATCTCACTGGTGTTTATGCTTTGTAAGGGTAAAACACTTATTTTTGGTGTCTGACTATCGGGTGGAAGGGAAAACAATATTCGATAGCTTAGGGTGGTGGCCACACCCAAACCCTGGATTTCCATCCCTTTAACTTATTCTTTCAGGGGCTTTCTCTAACCTGACGCACCCTCGCTCTGGACTTAAAACAAGAAAGTTAAAGCCAGTTTGGTTGAAAGCTTTTGCATCCATCGCGCTGAATCGGAGCAGCAGGAGCCGGAGCTGGAAGTGAGCGCACCAATAAAACCGATGTCGTTTTGAGCAGGTTCACGGCTCCCCGGCCCGGCAGGTTCTGTGCAGGAATCTGAGGTTTGATCGTTGGCAGCTTTGTGACCTTGCTCTCAGCCCCGAGCCTGGGGCTGCTGAAATCCACCACGACCTCCTGGGATGGCGAGGAAAGAACCCCGCGGTGGCTGTCTCTGCCGTGACAAGTGACACGTTCCTGTTTATACACTTGGAAAAGAGCTCGCTGCTCGGGTGGGGTGACTCCCCGCCTCTCGGCGAGGAGCTCTGCGCCGGCTCTTTATGCTGACAAGAGTTTTTCACTTCTTTCGATGAGTTCTGGCCCCTGGAAAAAAGCAAAATCCCCGTGAGCAGCGCAGGGGGGAAGGCGCTGCGGTTGGCACGGCAGCCGTAGGAACGGTTTTCTCTCTGCGAGCTGGGCGCAGGGCCCACGTACACAGAGCTCCGCGCTTAACGCAGGCCGGGCTTTGACCGTCCAGCTCGGATTAGCTCAGGTTTGGTACTGGTCAGAAAAACAGTGAAATAAAATCGCTTGGGAAGAGTTGGTTCTTAGCAGATGTTCTGTTTGGGCGTATTCAGAGGTGGACATTTCTGATTAACACAAGAGAGAGACTCTCCTGTGTGTGATCCCTTAAGGCCAGGCAAAGATTTAGATGAGAGCGCGCGGCTCCAGGGTCGGGGGGTTGATTCAAGCTCCTTCTGGTGCCCAACGTGGGGCTGGAGCCGAGCTTTGCCGGGGTGACTTTGGTTCTAACTCAAACCAGGACAGCTTCCTGCCCGGAAGGTGCGGGTGGGAAGGGGCCGGTACCTCTCTGGCGAAGCACGCCTCGCACTGCTCCTCCTTGCAGCACTGCTCCCGCATGGCCGCGAAGGCGGCCGTGACCGAGGCCAGCTGCTCCGGCGTGATGCGCGGCTTGTACTTGATGAGGTTGACGAGCATCCTGCAGGAAAAGCCGCGAGCCAAGCCCCGGGAGGTGAGCGCGGCTCCCCAGCGCCCGCCCCGCCCGGCCGCTGCCCGCGCCCCGCCTTACTCCTGCTTCTTGTGCTGTAACGTCTCCTCTTCGGTCGTGCACAAGTCTTCGTGGAAGGTGAACAGCCCAGGAGTCAAGGGTAAGGGCACGTAACTCTCGTCCACCTCCAGCTTCCCCATGCACGGCCTCCTGAAGGAGTAGGAGCTGCTGCAGCAGTGGCAGACGCCGGCGTTGATGGGATCCGTCAGGTGTCTTCTGCAGATTTCTCCAAGCACCAGATCCAGCTTTAGCAGAAGTGGGGGCAAAAAAACCAATTTTACCTTATGTTTTCATTTTCAACAATCCCTGACACACACACAGCTCAAAAATAACGGGGAATTCAAGTTAAACCTTGCTTGCGAGATAGGTAACGGTTCATTTCCTACCCCAGGCTGACTTTTGTCGGTGCAAAAACGGCCCCGGTGGCTCAGAATGAATCTGTAGGTGCGGTTCTAGCGCCCGTCCTGACTGAAACGCTGTGATTTCCTCATAAAAGGAAAGGCTCTCTGCGGGGTTTCAGTGGGGACGTTCGGCCGTTTTTACAGAGGGGATGTCGTACAACCTGGAGGCTTTTTAAGCGCTTGGGTACTCACGTTCTCCTCGGCACAAGGCAGCAGCTTGTCCTGGCTGAGCTGGCAGCACTTGGAGCCGATGGCGGTCATTTGCTTGGTGAATCCGATCAGCTCCGCCGGCGTCAGCTGAGGCATCTTCTTGGTGAAGCTCATGAGAAGCCTGCAATGACAATTCCGTGGCTGTGCTCCCCCGAGCAAGCCCCGCGGAACGCTCGGGAGCAGGAGGGCAGGACCAAGCCTGGCCTTCATAAACTCCCGCAGGCAAGGGGGAGCGTGGTTGGTTGGGCTCCCTCCTTTTTCTAGGCAGCCTCAGAAAAAGAAAGGGGAGGTGTTGGTGGGCCCCGTTAGCGGATGGTGTGCATGTTTTCCCGTGTCACCCGCTTCCCTGGCAGGGCGGGGAGCTCCCCTAACAGCAAAACTGAACTCGAGTGACCTCCTGGCAGCCTACACCAGGGCAGAAGACAAGCTCCAACAAGCCCACTTGTTTTTTCCTGTTAAAAGCCTGTGCTTATCAAGAAAACCTTAACAACGAGGTCTGTTGGAGACCAGAGGCGCTCGGGAGCGCAAGCAGCCCAACGTATCTCCCCAGGGAGGGCTGGTGGAGCAGCTCCGAGGCTCCTCCGCCACCGCTGACGCGCTTTAACGGAGCCACGTGCTCGTTAACATTGCAACCCGGGGCCAAAGTTCCTCCGGGAGGCTTGTGCCGGCACGTTGCACTTAAGCACCGTGTCCGGCTCAGCTCGTCCTGTTCTGCTGCGTCTCCTGTAGTGAGATCTTGTGTTACGATCGACGTTTGGATCTGCTGCAGGAGCTGGAGAGAGGCGAGTCTTTCACCAGAGACGCAGCGACCGTCTGCTGGCCAGGTTTATGACTCTTACGTTACAGGTCACAGCTCAAAATGCAGCTTGAACGCAAGAACACCCCAGGAAACACGGACGGGAGGTTGGAAGTTGTCACTCGGCTGCTTCAGGAGCCGGGTTAAGGGGCGAGCTCCTGAGAGGCCAGAACATTGGCTTGGGAAAGACAGGGGCAAAAGGCCTAGAGGCCGATAATATTTTGGCCCAGCTATCCGAGGGGAGTCTTTTAGCTCCGCTTTTTGGGCCCGGGTGGCGTTACGCCGGCCCGAGCCGTGCCCGCCTGGCGCAGGGGAGAGGCGAGCGCGGGAAGAAGTCCTACTCGTTTTGGAAATAGTAATCGCCTTTCTCCTTGTAAATGTCACAGCTCGTCCTCATGACGCTTTCTGTTTCATAAATGTGCTTCTTCAGTTCCTCCTCCTGCAAAGAAACGGAGCTTGTTTGGGGAGCGGTTGCACTGGGGGAACGCAGAGCGCGTCACGGGAAGGCCGGGCCACCTACAGCTGCCTCCCGCCTGGCACCCACCACCCCTCGTTCTCCCGCCTGGCACCCACCACCCCTCGTTCCCCTGCCTGAAACCTCCACATCCCCCTCCCGTCACCTGGCGATACTTCATTTCTGTACCGCTGGCGGAAGGCCAGGCCTAAGGCGCAGGGCGGCTCCTGAATTCCGATGTCTTTATCCGAGCCGGACACCGTAAGCGCCTTCTACACGGGCCCGAGCGCGGCGGGCACAGGGGGGGAGCCCGGAGGAGAGCCCGTGGGCACCCACCCCTCTGCTGCAGCAGTCGGCGGGAGCGCCGGCCCCGCAGCACTCCTTCAGAAGCTCCTCGTACCCTTTACCGATTCTTAAAAGCATTTGAGCAGAAAATTCGGGGTGTCTCCGGGAATATTCGTACAGGAACCTGCGACACGTGGAGGATCCGGAGTTAGAGAGAAGCCGAAGCAGTCGCGCTCCAGAGGTCGGGGCGGGGGGACAAGGACAGGGCGGGGGGTCGGGGATGGGTTTGGGTGGTGGCTGCTGGAACAGGGAGGGTCTTTCACAGCCCCCCCGGAGCCTTCTGTGACCCTGTGATCTCAGCGTGGGTCTGAGCCCAGCCTGACCGTGGCCGGCCGAGCACAGCATTGCCCGGGCGAGTCCTGGGCAGCCACCAGCCCCAGCTCGGCGTTCGGGCCAGGCAGAGCTTAGAGCTTTGTGACGCTGGTGCTTTTGCTCTTTTTCCCATCCTACCTAAAGGAGCGTGAAATAATTTCCAGTAACAGACCCGTTTCTCCGTTGGGTTGGAAGGGACCTTAAAGATCGTCTAGTTGCAAGCCCCCTGGACCGACCCTGTTTGGATCCGGACACGGGCGATTCCGAATTCCCACCGCAGAGCGGATCAAAGCCGAGGCGCGGGGCCCGGCCCGCGTTACCTGGCCAAGTGTGCATCTTTTTCCCGGGCGAAACGCTCGCACACTCCTTTGTCTTCTACGAAGTCCCTGACGTGGGGGGACAGCCCCGCGGGTTTGTCGTCATGCTCCGCGTGGACTATGCACTCGCTCCGCTCCAGCAGCGGCTTCTCGCAGCACTTCTTAATTTTAGTGGACAGGACGCCCTGGTTGGTGCAGACATAGCGTAGAATCGCTTCCTGAAAAGCAAAAAAAAGGGAATAACGGGAGATTTTGCCGCGTTTTGGGCTTTTGTTTTTCTCGTCGGGTATTTTGGTCTCTGCGTCACAGGCAGAGAAGGTGGCTCCCAAAGAGAAGAGGTGGCCGGCTGCAGCAGACGCCTGGCAGGGGAAGGAAGAGGCCTCAAGCCCTGCGTTAGAAGCAGAGGAGGACAGAGGACGGGCAGATACCACCTTCTGCAGAAGGTTCCGCAGAAGACGCGGGGCACAGGCAGGAGCTGCAAGTGAAGCTGCTGAAGCGGGGTGAGGTCGCTTCAGCCACAAAGCGATCTGGTGGATGAGTTCACACCAGGAAAAGCCACAGGGGAAATAAATCAACCAGGTTTTTAGGCCGAGGAGGTAAACTCCGGGTTTGGAGAGCGAGCAGTACGGCACAGGAGGGGAAGAAAACCCTGCAAACACGAAGGGAAGCATTGGATTTCTGCAAAGGTCTCAATTCTGAAGGAGCTTTACCCTGTCACGCATACAGTCGAGCGTAGCCCCGCGGCAGCAGGCCCCGTGCATGCCGGCAACGTCCTCCACCAGCTTGGTAACGGTGACAAAATCAGCTTTCGGGAATTTTTGGCTTATCTGAGCGAGTTTCCTACGAGGAAGACAAACGGTTGTTGTTGCTGCTCAGACTGTGAGAGCTGTCGTCGTTCTTCGGGGGGGGTCAGCCGCAGTATCAGGCTCTCCCCGCCCCCCCGAAGGTAACAAATAACAAGCAAGGTCCGCCTTCATTTCAAAACGGGAGGGGGCCAAGACTCACAGGGCCTTCAGGGTCCTTTCTCCAAACTTCTTCAGGATGCTGCACGTGTGCTCCTGCCTCAGGCCATCTTCTTTCGCCGGCTTCACCACCTTCGGTGCCTGGTGGAAAGAAGGTGCAGCCCGTGAAAGGCTCTGCAACCGCTGAAACAGCGGCGCGTCATCGGCGCCGGTCTCACTCCGAATCCAAGCCCAGCTACCGGGAGGAAAAGGACCTCAGTCCCAGCCCGGGACTCGGCTGGGCCTTTTCAGTTAGGCGTTCAAGCCGTAATGCCAGAGAGCACTGAAGTCCGATTTCAGCCTGTCCTTACCAAGGGGAATTCTAATGTCAGGCTCAGGTGCAGAAGCAAGCCCTGGCTGCTCTCCCTGCCTCGGTATTTGTGTAGCTGCAGGGAAGGCCCTGGTTGCACGTCCATCACCCGCAACCATGGAATACCTGTCTCCGAAAGCATTCCTCCGGGTTCGGAGCCGGGTCCCGGGCGGTCCCGCAGCAGTTGTTCATCATCTCCTCGTAGCGGGCAGCGACAGAGAGGATCGTGGGGGCGTAGAGGAAAGGATGCCGCCGGGAAACCTCATAGATGAAACTACGACCGGGAGGAAAAGGTCCTCTTTGAGTCTGAGAGAATCTTAGGCTCAGCTTCTAGGTGGATGCCACATTTGCTGGCTCCAGGCTCACGACCGCCGTATCTAGGCAACAAACGCATGATTTATTTACTTACTGTCCTGTTAACGAGCGCGGCTGCTGGGAGTGGTTTCTGCAGGCAGCTTCAGCATTCGGCCTGTCAAACGGAGACAGGAACCCTCTGGAGGAATTCTTCAGGGAGAGGAAGCAGTCGTTTCTCTCCGGATCCTTTTCAGCACAGCAGTCAGCGACCCCGGGAAGACCCTCCTCCTGGCATATCGTGTTGAGGAAAATCCTGTCCTGTGGAAAACGAGGAAGAAGTTTCCTTTGGGTGAGGATTCCATTTCCGTCCTCTGAGGAGGGAACCTTAGGCCAACAAGCCCCGACTTGCAAAAACTCACAGCTTCTCTCTGCGTTGCCTTCTCCACTGACTGCAGTGAGAATCGGCCTGCCCTCTAAACCCCCAGTGATGACCCCTCAAACGAGGCAATAAGGCGAAGCGCACACGAGGAAGTCACGGCTCTCCATCGCGTGTTCCTGCCTCTTCCAAAAAGCGCGTGCCGGGGCCCTCAGCTCATGAAACATCTGCCACGGGAGAGGCAGAAGCGTGCTTACCAAAGGCTGCAGGCAGTCCGGGCTGGCTCTGGCCGCGGCCGCGCACCTCTTGGCGAGCTCCGTGACCTCCTCAGCCATCTTCACCACCTGGCCAAACGTCCCTCCTTGCACGTACTGAGCAAACATGATCATGGCTCTGGAGAAGAACGTGCATGAGAAGCGTTAAACCTGCCTGAAAACCAAGTCTCTCAGTTTGACGCGCAGACAGCCCGAGGCTCCGCGCCGCCCCGGGCCGAGCGGGTGAGCGTCCACCTCGTTTCCTCGTGGCACAAGGACGTACAATGGCCACGAGACGCTTCGCCTGGACAACTTACATGGCTTTAAAGTTGTCCTCCTGCAGCTGAGAGAAGCGCTGGCCAATGCTGGTCTCTCCCTCTGAAAAACAAGAGGAGTTGAATGAAAAAAAAAGAAAAAAATCTTTATTAAAGGCTCCATCAAATCTGTTTGGTTTTTTTTGGTACTGGAATCTTGGAGAAAGGTAACTGGGTGCCTGGGGTGCTCGCAGCAGGAGTGGGAAGGCCTGGCCCAGAGGGAAACCAGCATGTCCACCCCGTGTGAAGAGCCCGTGCAAGTGTTCTCCCTTTATTAGCGGGCTAACCTAAATGCGACCATCCGAGTTCCTCGTTTGTCAGAGAACGCTGAGAGGGTAATGCTAAAATTACAATCTTGAAGTTCCCAAAATGAGATGTTACTGCCTCACCCTCGCGGGCAGTGAAAGAAGCACCTCAACTGCGCGCTCCTGGAGGTTTTCAGTTGTCTCCTTGTAGGCACTTAACCACACTGAGGTCATTGTAGGCTCCTTCAGTTGACGGTGAAGAATAAGACCCCTCCGAAGGGTCCTTCAGAGCGACAGCGTAACTTCAGCTGCTCTGAACGGCCACCTGGAGGTCACGTCCCTCTCGGGACGTCTCTGTCTCGCTTCCTCGTGGACTGCGGCCAACCCCAAACCCTCAGCCGGCTACGGAGTACCTAAAACCAGTGGTGCAACCACACCCCTGAGGGTCAATTCACCCTTCAGAACACTTCCTCTCAGTAACCACCGGCCGTCCTGCGCTCTGCGTAGATTCTCAAGCCAGAAAGAAGCAACGCGTCTAAGGCCGACCACTAAAAAAATCCATACAAAAATGTATTTTTACATACCTTTGACCCACAAGAAAACACCCAGGGGCAAAGCGAGCTACCAAATAACCATGCACGTGAAGGTCCAGCCACCAGAACCACGGAAAACAATAACACGCGATATATTCTTACCTATGTCCCGATAGCTTCTGGGCAGGGCTTTGACTACAGCAAGGCTCACCAAGAAAATGAGATAAATTACTGTCCTCCGATTCATACTGCCGGATTTTGGCAGGGGCCTGGGGCGAGCTGGGTTCACCTGGGAAAGGCAGGAAGAGTTGAGGGGAAGGGCTTCCTTTTATAGTCTCCCACACGAAGATTTCTGGTTAATCGAAACCCCGGCACCGTCACACGGCACCTCGGCCCTTTGGGAATCTCCCCGCAATAATTATTTGCTCAGGGCGATGAACAGAGCAGCTTGTTGCAAGGGAAGGACCTTGGCGATGCTTCTTTTTCCCCCCCTGAAATGCAGACAAATAGACATTTTTCACTTATCACACCTCAAACAAGAAGTTTAAACACTCCTTGGGCTCTTTATTGTGCGGACTGGTCTCAGTTACTTAAGACACTTGTTCAAAGGTGGTTGCTGAGCAGAAGATGCCTTCGTAACACCTTGTTGACTGGAAAATCCCAAGTTCAGCTGGCGACCTGATAGCTTCGCATCCCTCCTTGCTGCCCAAGCTCCCGCTTGCTCCCAAGGTGTCGTGCTGAAAAGGCTGAATTAAGTACCCTCCACAAGATTTTTGCAGCATTAATTATTACTATTGAAGTGCCCCTGAATCTTGAAGCAAAATCAACTCCAAAAGTGTAGAACGAAGGGGAAAAATCCAGTTATTTTACGGTTATTGACTTGCTCAAAAGCATCAAGAGGTAGGCGGGCAAGGCTGTGTTTATTTGGTCTGAAGGAAGGGACAAAGGCAGAGATTTTTATTTCTTCAGCGAGAAAATGGCAACACTACTTGTTCTACACTGCAGGAAGGAGACCTCCTGCAGCCTAGAGACCTCCTTATGGCCTGGAGACCTCCTTGTGGTCTGGAGACCTCCTTGAGGCCTTTCAGTACTGCACGGGACCTAGAAGAAAGCTGGGGAGGGACTTTTTACGAGTGCTTGTAGTGACAGGACGAGGGGTGACGGGTTCAAACTGGAGAAGGGGAGATTTAGATTAGAGGTAAAGAAGTTGTTTTTCACTCTGAAGGTGGTGAGACACTGGCCGAGGTTGCCCAGCGAAGCTGTGGATGTTCCATCCCTGGAGGTGTTCAAGATCAGGTTGGACTGGGGTTTGAGCAACCTGCTCTAGTGGGAGGTGTCCCTGCCCATGGCAGAGGGGTTGGAACGAGATGCTCTTTAAGGTCCCTTCCAACCCAACCCATTCTGTGATTCTATGACGTGGGTTGCTCGTTCTCACACGAGACAGGATCAAAAGGAAAAGAGATTCTGAACGGGAAGATGGAAGCAACGTCAGCAAAGCTGAGATCTGAAAGGTGGAACCACATCTGTTGTGGGCAACACAAACAAGCTCTGTTTAAAAAAATGCCCCACAGGAAATGGAGAAATCTTGGAAGAAAGGGGGCCGGGGGTTACGGGCCAGATTTCTCCACAAAGGATCCTCATCAAGTCCAGAAGTAGCAGGGAGAGGTGCAGGTCGATCCTCTCAGAAAAACACCTTCACATAACCTTGTTACTATAAGCTATGAAAATACAGGAGGCGGGGATGTGCTGCTTGAGGTGGAGCTGCAGAAGCGGCCGAGACACGGAAGTCAGAGACTTTGCACAGGGGGTTCTTCTGTGGCCCAGGAGAATGTGTTTCAGACACTACGTATGTGTCAGGTGTTGTCCTGGGAATTTCTGGAAGCTGTGCTTGGGTGCTGCACTTAAAACCCCTTCCATTCCGTTTCGGCTCGGCACCGGAACGTACGTGTAGTGTTTAACTGGGCAGAAAGAGCGTGGCAGGCACTGGAAATGGGAACCAATTAAGAGCTTAGGTCCTCATTAAGAGGTCCCGTTGTCTTGCAAAGTACCAAAACCATGCTGACCTATTCAGTTTTACACCTATTGAGGACCCAGGTGTCTCCGGAACTTCTTAGAAGCGGTCTTGCAAGGTGAAGGTAGAGCTCAAAGCAGCTGATGGCCCTCAGGGCATGGGGCTGTGAATTCCCATCAGCTGGGGATGGTGGTGGGGCATGCTCGGGACACTCTTGAAATACCCAGAGCAAGACCACAGGAGCCCTTTGGCTCTGCGTGGTGCATGGCAGAGAGGTGAGTTGCTCTTTCCTGATGCTTGGCTTTGTTGGCTTTCACCAATTTTTAGGTCTTAGGCTTGTTCTCATGGAACTTACCGAGCTTGTTTTGAAGCTCGCCGAAGAGAGTGGAAGGTTCTCTCTGAAGATCACTTGTGACAGTATGGCAGCTGGCACTCGCTGCTGAATCCGCGCCTCAGAACCTCAGGCGTGGCATGGGAGGGGTGATGTAAAACGTTACTGCCTGTGCTTTCAGCAAATCTTTTCTGGTGTCCGTCGCCTGGAGGCAACGCGGGGAGGAAATCCAGGTTGTTCCCTTCCTTCCTGCAAAGCACCGAACATTAGTTGTCTCTGCCGGGAAGTCTCCTGGTAGGAATTGCTCCTTTCAGCCGCTCCAAACCACTCACTGTATCAAAATAATTCCTCAGCTCCCCTTTGACCTAGAGATGGCTTCCCGAGCACGTGCCTTTTGCCAAAAGCGAATGTCTTAACGTCTTTCCTGACTGTACGTGTGATCTGGACCTCGTTATTTTTAAAAGGCTTTGTAAGTTCAGGTTTTCCTCGAGCCCTCGTCTTGGGGCGCGTTCACCCTGGGGGGCAGGAGGGTGTCGGGATGGGAGCCGGGGCAGCCTCCTGTCAGCCTCCTTGCAGCCTGTGAGGACACGTGTCCCACGTGTTTTGTGCTGGGTGGCAGGTGGGTGGGAAGGGCAGTGGGTGCTCTGCACAGTCCCAGCGTTGGAAACGAACTGAGAGGTGTCCCAGAAGGACTCGTCTGTGTGGGTTTCTGGAGGGCAGGTCTTAGAGGAAGCTTTATTTTTCTCTATAGTCCAGGCGTGTTAAGCAGATCTCCCTTTAGAGAGGCAGCAGTTGGGGAGGGATCTGCGTTTAGCAGTGTTGTACCCAAGAGGGGCCACGTGGTCACCTCCGTGACCGAGTTGTACCCTGTGAGTTTTACTTCAAGGGCTCTTCCCCTTGCTGCATTCACTGCAACAACTGTCCTTCTGGAGATGGTGGATTTAAGTAGTTATTGCCTCCGAAGAATCACAGAATGATTTTGCATGGAAGGGACCTTTAAGATCAGCAAGTCCAACTGCTTATAAAAAAAAGGGGGGGGGTCAGGAGGTAGGCAAGAAGTAATCATTGTTCCTCGGGGGTTCCTGGGTGTCAGGAGGGGCATCTGCAGCCCAGTGTTTGGTGCAAAACCCTTAAAGAGTGAAGTTGTGTAGCGGCTGCTGCACATGTGGTTGTTACCAACATGTTACCCTATATCGGGTAGCAAAGCTGGTATCTCAGCTAATTATGAGAGCGTAAGAGGAACCTGCAAGGTCTGCAATGGAAGCAGTAAGAAATTCCTCAAGTTAAAATCCTTCACCCTCAAGCCACCCTCCCGTCAACCCCCTAAGCAAAACACTCCTCCTTTTATCTGTGCTCCAAATCCCACCCTGGGCGGATTGCGAGGGAGCTGGACGCAGCAAAGTCCAAAGGGTGACATTTGCGACCTGTCCTTGTCTTTATCTGGCTCCCGTCGGCGTGATGGGGCTGGCCGAGGGACGCACGGCGGCCCATGTCAAAACCAGCCGTCTTCACCCCGTCCCCGTTATCTCAGCGCAGATGGGTTGAGGTGACCTGCTGGCGCAGCGCTTCGCCGTGAGGCGGGGGACTCGCTACAGCTGCCCGCAGGTGGCAAAACAAAATGCGTGCTGTGGAGAAGACCCCGATGGATTCCTGCTGCTGCTTGGTGAAAGGAGCTGCTCCCGGGACATGGACTGTCCTACGGTTCCCTCTGCATCTGGGGGAGTCTGAGAGTTTGCAGGGCAAGTTTTCCCTGAAGTCAGGTGCCTGGCATTGACATAATTTGGGGGTTTTTGTTGATATCTCTCAACTTTTTTGGGGCTTAAAACTGTGTTTTTGCCTAGAAGTAGCGAATGTTTTAGTGACAATAAAGATTCTTTCTTTTCACTTTATTTAATGGGAAATCAGAATCTTTCAGTTAATACAGATTCCTCCTCTTTGGGGTAAAAAAAACCAAACCTGAGACCGCAACCAGACCAAAACCCACAAAAAACAACAGCCAAACAAAAAAAAACCCCAAACTATGTTTAATTCAGCAGAGTTGGCACATGGCAGGTAGCCCAGCAGGCTGAGAAATAAGGGTGTTTCACTGGGTGTTCGCTAGGAATTGAGCAAAATTAACTCCAACCCGTTACTGACCCAGCCACGAAGCTTGTGAGGACATCCAAAGAAGAAAAGTAATTCAACTAGAACATCCTCACCTGCCTCTCGAGCAAACGCGTTCTGATTTTTGTATGTAGCAACACTGGAGAAGACAAAAGAGCGTGTCTGCTTCATTATCGTGGGTTATTTGGAGGGGAGCTTGGAAATGAAGAAGATGGGAGGCAGTGAGCTGATTTCTGTGCTGTTATCAAGCAGTGTCTGCAAACAACCTCACCGCTGTAAATTACATGAAGCAAAAGTAGACCCAGATGTGCTAGGGGACTGCCTTGCACATTGGAAACGTGTGGTGCATCTTTGATCTGACGCAGTCAAAGAGGTGTCACCACGCTCATCTGAGAGCAGAAGAGCACTTGGGTAACAAAGAGGAGTTCCTCAGCAACTTGCCCTGGCCCAAAGGTCTACTCTATCTTCACTAATGCTAACCCCAGCTCCCAAATATCAGCAAGGAACGGCGAGCAACCTCAGAGGAACCATGAGAAATGAAGAAGCAACGTGGCAATGCCATGACCAAGAGATCCAGCTTAGCTCAGGGATCCAGACCCGCCCTTTAGGGATGTCCCTCAAAAGACCACTACCAATACCCACTCTTTCAAAAGAGAGAAGGCACCGTGCTTACGGACAGGGTAAGTGTCAGTTTATGATCTTGAGTGTGGAGAGGAGAAGGTGGTTGAATAAGGCAGGGATGAAGGAAGGAAGGAGCTTAGGGCAAGTGGGAGGGGAGCTTGGTGGGCGCAGATGATGCGTGGTCAGCTGGAGGAATTAAAGACCGAACTAGAAGGAAGTGGATGTAGCCCTGCCCCTTTCACACCGGGAGCAGCAGGCTGAAGAACTTGCCTCCTAATCTCCTCAGAGAAAAGGAGCGTTTCTACCATTTGGATCTGGCTGTTGTTTGGAAAACTCTGGAATCTGCAAGTAGAACTTCTTTGTCCAGCAATGGTAGGCTTTGCATTTGTAAAGAATCGATGACTTCGTGTTTGTTTCTTTCTCTGTCTTGCCATAAGAAATCTCTGTCGAGCAGAGAAGTTAATTTAGAGGAGAGGAGCCTGAGGAGATTTCTGTCAGTTGGTGGTAACAGTTGGTGCTGCCAAAATTGTTTCTTACAAAGGATGGGTGTGTCGTTGGGTTGGAAGGGACCTTTAAAGATCATTTAGTGCAAGCTCCCTGCAGTCAGCAGGGACACATCTGCTGTGCTGGTTTCTGCTTTGCTTTCCCCCTTCGATACTCAGCAACCCTTGTGTAGTTTTCAACGAGTTCTGTAGTTGCAACAGAAGAAATATGAGCCCCGAAAGCCTCCTGAAATAACCCAGCCAAAGCTGCTGCACGAGAACAAACGGTAACAGTTGGCCTTTGGGACGTCGTCAGGTTTGGGAGCAGAAATGAGAATACGTTCCTGGTAACCAGGGGAGCTTTCCCTACCTCTTTAGGCGATGCTTAAGTGGTTAAAGAAGGCTTTTTGTTCCAGTGCGGTCTTAGCTACAGCTGCGCTCGTTCCGTGTCCTGCTGAACTCAGACCCTGCAAGGAAAAAAAGGAGTCACCTCGTTACAACGAAACCCGGATGGACAAAACCCGCGGCCCACAAGAGAGCCCCAGGGGTAGGAGGAAGGTTGCTCAGCATGGGGGCAAAGGCTCTCAAGGTGTGATTGTCCAAACCACCTCAACACCAAGGCTTAAGGTCCTTCTTCAAGTGCTGCAGCCTGGCTGCTGTGCTCTGGAACTATTTCAGGTGCAGCTCAGAAGCCGTCCCGGGTGTGACAGGAAGCTAACCAGCACACGTAAGAATGGTGGCGTGACACGGTGCGGGCTGCAAACCTCACGAGAAACCCACGTTCTCACTGGATTTGTGGGGCTACTGCTGGCTTCTGCGCCTCAGAATCTTCGCCGAGCCTCGGAAAAGCTTAACTTGTCCTAAGCAACCCCGGCCACGCTGCCCTGGAGCAGGTTGGTTTTAGGCGCAGAGAACAACTGTCAGCTTTTCGGATGGTGCATTAGGTAGTGGGAATGGTCTTAACGCTCATTTTTCGTTCAGAGCATATTTCTGTGGCTCTGGAGAAGATTCCCAGTTTGCGAACTGTAGGCACAAAGTGTTCCAAGGCCAAGACATCCGCCCTCACGAGTTGCACAAGGGCTCTTCTAGCGATGCGAGGGTCCCTGTTCGAATGCAGAAGACTCGGGGGTTTTGCGTTTGTGGACTGAAACTAAGATGCACTAGACAATGCAGTAGTGCTTGGGTGGCACAGAGCTGAAAAATTCCTCTCTTAGGAGCTTCCTGCAACGAAGGGCATGACTTAGATGGTGGGCCTTTCAAGAGACACCTCTAAAGTCAAAAGCTGTTTTATAAACGAGACGGGAAAAGAAGTGTACCAAGCAGATCTGTTTGCAATTCTCTGCATGTGAAGAGATAAGTGATCTGCTGCTGATATGGGGGGGGAATTATTTTCTTTTTTTTATAAGAGCTTCTTGCTAGTCACCACCTTTGGACTGATAAGTTCCTTTGAGCGCTCTTCATATGTGATGATAATTGCTGAAGTACAGCGTAAAATGAATCTGCATTGAATCAGAGCGTTAAACTCTGGCTAAGCTTCCTGCGACCTTTCCTAAACCCTTCCCGAGAGCAAGGAACAGAAAAAAACCCCCAGTTTATACACTATTGATAGCAATCCTTTTGCGTAGGGAGCACTGCAGAGCTTTGCCCTATGGCAGGCACCAGCAGACAAGGACAGATGCAGATTTAGAAAGCTTTATTATTCATTTTTATTTTCCAAAGTAATCGAATTGAAAAGTTTCTGGAAAAAGCACGTGGTTTGACAAAACACTGACGATTTCTGAAATACTCATTCAATACCAAAGGAACAAAGGTAATGGGCGGGAGAAGTTACACAGAAGTGTTTTTCTTCGTGGTTTTCCCACTGGCAACCTAGATTGGAGAAACAAAAGGGGATTGGTAAAATGGTGGCGGACGAGCAGGGCTCTGACTTTCCATATGCCGTGTAAGGGCAGGAGGCAAAGCACTCGCTGGAAAAAGGCTGGTTTAAGGGAAGCCGGATGCTTCTTTGAGTTGGAAGGGTGGGCAAAAAGGAGTAAACTGACAGATGACCCGATACAAATACGTTACGGCTGTTACTTACCCCACGTTAAACGCCAATTCCTAATATGGTTCTGCTCTGGACGATCAGGTTTGCGCCCTAGAAAAAGGAACACAGAGTTGTGAGAGAGGAGCCAAGGGAGCAAAACATGAAGTTTATACAAGTTCCTGGTCGAGCACTTCAAGTTGTATCTGCATTACAGTTTGAAGGATAATTCTAAGGGTAATTCCTAGACTCAGAATCGGTGTATTCTCCTCTACATTGGGCATTGTCCTTTTTTGCAAAGGTAGAAAATAAACTTAGAGACCAAGTAATTCTTCCCTGAGTCTCCCTAACACATTTACCTCTGCAATCCTCTGGTTATAAATACAAAGGGATTCCATCAATAAGCAGTTGAGGGCATTAACATCACAGTTCTATGCTTCGATAACGAGGTTGCTGTGGGAAACCGTGACGCTTGGCGCACACGCTCTGCGCTTGCTCAGCAACGTGGCTACAGATCAACTGCTCCCGTGGTTACTTCAGAGGCAAGCCCAGGGACAAGCGACCCCAGCAGCCTGCAGAACCCCTGGCAGTGCACGCTTGTTTCCTAGGGAGTTTCCCGCGTACTTGTTTTGGTTCCCGCTTTTAGAAAAGGAGATAGGAAATACCTCTTCCCCAAAGCACGTATCCTTATCGGCTTCCTTGCAGCACTTGTCTACCATGGCAGAGAAACCACCACCGATGGTCTTGATTTGTTCTTCTGTCATCTGGGGCTTGCGTTTGATGAGGTTGATGAGCAATCTGAGAACCAAGCCACAACACGCAGTCAGCGCTGCCGCTTGCCCTTGGATTTCCCCGTCTACAACGCACCGCTCCGGGCAGGTACAGCTCATTTAGGAGGTGTTTTTGTGTCGTGCCCGGAGGAGCCTGTGCCTATTTGTGCCTCCTTACTCCTGGTCTACTGCAACCATCCGTTTGCTTTTTGCTATCCCAGTTACAGGTGGGAGAAAACGCGCGGAAATGATCTGTCTGTTGTCTTAATTAAGTACGTATTAAGATCTGCGTTAGCAGTGGGCCTAGGTCAGCTAAGACTGATTTATTTGAGGATAATCCCCTGTTTTGTGTCTTCCAAGCTACCCGATGTTCTGGGCTGAGCCGCCCAGTACAAACACGCAGTTCCACCTGGTTTTCTCTCTGTGAAGCCCCAGTTAGGTGACCAAAGGAGGCCTGTAGCTTCCTTCCTTCCCCCTCCCACCCTTACGCGTCAGAAATTTTTCCGCGAGGTATTTCTTTTCGCTTACTTCATCTGCCCTAACTCCCGTTCGGCATCAGGAGCGCTGCACAACTTCTCATCGAAGCTGAACACCTCGGGGTCAAACGGGGGAGGCACGTATTTGGTATCTACTCCCATGGCGGTGAAGCAAGGTCTCCGGTAAGCGTAGGAGTCGCTGCAGCAGTGCGAGACGTTGTCGTTTATCGGTGCGGTCTCCTGACGCTTGCACATCTCCTGAATCACAATGCTCAGCTGGAAAGGGAAGGAAAGAAGGATGAGCAGGAGTTACACCTTCGAGGAGAACAGAAGAAAGACGTGACGTTTGCGTTACAGGAGCACAGCTGGAGGGGGAAGCTGTCAGATCAAAACAGCTGCTCGGGAATGGCACGGTCTTCAAACTTGGGATAACTAGGGATTCCTGGAGGCGGGCATTTCTTAATCTGCCAGAAGCCTGTCTGCTGGGCTACAGTCAGCAAGTACGGTGTTTTCTAAGAGATGGGTTAGCTTTTCCAAATGCGGGCTGCCGCAGTCGACCTAGGGCCTGGTGGCTGGAGAGATGTTAGGATGAAGGTTGGACTTGGTGATCCTGGTGGTCCTTTCCGACCATAACGATTCCATGACTCGCTTCTGCTTTCCGAGGGAGAACAGAGGTCAGCGAAAACTTTCACAGGCTGCCGTCAGACAACCACGTAGGTTCTCACATCCGTAAAAAAGGAACGGGCCTGGAATTCTGTTAGGTAGACGCGTAGCTTGGGGATTAAAGCCCGCTGTGAGTTAACTCTCTCATCAGAATTCAACGTTTCTGAGGAGAGAAGAAATCTCCGAGAGGGGTAGAGAGAATAATCCAATGCACTCACGTATTGCTCAGAACACGGTAGGCGTCGGTCCTCGGGAAGCTGGCAGCACTTGGTGCCGATGTGTGTCATTCTCTTCCCCATATCCAGCAGGATGTTGGCTGGTACCTGAGGCATTTTCTTGGTGTAGCGGATCAGAAGGCTGAAAAAGCCGTACCAAAAAGACTGTTTGCTCACATTTGAAGGCGGCTCTAACGAGCTACGCCACCCAAGTGGAAATAGAAGCGAAGGCCAAATAAATGGGCCCAAAGCTGCCAGCATCATTGTCCACACCCAGGAGTATTTATCGGCCAGCACTTACGCTTTAAGGAACTCTGCCTCGCCGTGAGTGTTGAGAAGGTCACAGTTTGTCTTGACGACATCCTGAGTTTCTTTGATATGCTTGTTCAAATCCTCTTCCTGCGGACAAGTAGAAACGTGTTAGTAAGGTTTGAGCGGGACATCCCGGTAACAGCCACACAAGTGCAACTTTTGGCCTCTTTTTTTTTCCATCTTATTAGCTCTAAGACGCCCGTTTTGCAAGGCCCATCGCTTCCGTATAGCCTGGACGGCGTAGGGAGGGCCTGATTCTCGTGTGAGTCTGGAGTTCTAACAGCAATTCTGTTAAAAAGGCAGTGAGGTTTTTGAAACTGAAGGTAATTGCCCATTGGGCTTATTTTCTAGACAACGGGGGCTTCTATTTGTTTAAATTGGGTGAGTATTGCTCAAGTATAGGGTTATCAGCCGTGGGGGGAACACCCTCGTTCTATCCCTTGGCCGGTGGCGCAGCCGGTGCCGTGACTCGGGTGCGACTCGGCCGAAGATGCGGAGGCCAGAGCTGAGGTGTCTCTACGTGAGCTGATCCTTAGCTTACCCTGCGTGATCCGTGAGCGGCCGTACTCAGTACGGGCAGTGGAGCCCACTGAGTAATTCAGCTAACCTGCTAGTAATCATCCTTCAGGACAAGCAGAATTGCTCTGAGAGGCAGAGGCACCGGGCAGTTGAGTGAGACTAGTCTGAAATGTCGTGAGGTGACCAGTGAAGGGACTTGAGAAATCTCCGTAGCCTGGCCACGGGCCCTGGGCTGCTTCACCTCCCACCACAACACCAACTTCCCCGGGGATTAGTCCCAAAATGCTTTCTGCCTGCTCTTCTGCAGGAGCTTCTCAACGTAACTGTTTGTTTGATCGGTACCGACCGAGCATTCCGGTTATCTGCAACCAAAGCTTTGCACCTACAGCGTTTCCGTAGCACTCGGCGGGGTTGTCTGTTTTGCAGCACTTTTCCAGGAGTGTTTCATATCCCTTGGCAACTCTCAGGATCAGCTGCGAGGAGAACTCAGGGTGTCTTCGTCCGTAATCATAAACAAACCTGAAAGACAGAATCAGAGCTCCCGGATAACACGCGGCTTTCTTCAGGCCCAGCACAGGAACTGACAACGACAGCTCCTCAGGTGAGGAGGACTGAGGTGGACAGGGAGCTTGGAACATTGTTCCCTTGCTTTGGTAGAGTTTTTCCGTCGTTCTGTTGTCTGCCAACAGGGCGGGTGTGAGAGGAACAAAACAGTTCCCCGGGACAGAATACTTCCTAAGCAGGTAACGTATGAGGGCGTGCACAAAGCCTTCAAATAAAAGAAAGGCACTGACACGTTCAGCTCTGGTAAGTTGGACAACGCTGAACAGAAACAGTCCCATGAACGGGAAACCAGGGGTTCAACTAGGGCTGGAGCTACATTAGCTCCCTCGGGCCTCCATATGGTCATCTCTTTTCTCCAGATGGGCCCAAGACACCCCAGAGGACAGTTTTTCCAGCGGTGCAAAAGGCCGTAGACCAGAAAAGGCAGAGGATCGTTTGCAGGAGCGTCCGAACACAAGCACGCGTGCTGTTGGCACTACTCACTCGGACAAGAATTCGTCGTGGTTTGCCTCGAAGCGCGGGCACACTTCCTTATCGCTTACGTATTTTTCAACTAGCGAAGGAAGATTTTCGGGTTTGTCGTCGTGCTCTGCCTCAATAATGCACTGGCTCCGTTCCACAACTGGCTTCTCACAGCAGTCCTTGATTTTACTAGAGAAAACGTCTTGTTTAGAGCAGATGTAGGTCATAAGCTCTGCCTGCAAGACAAAAACATATTGTCAGACAAGCTACGAAATAATAATTTAGACAGATTAACTCATCTCCTCTCTCTTTTTCAGACTGTTCCCTGTTCATTCAGGCCACTTATTTACTTAGCACTTTCCTAAAGAAAGTTTAGGATGCGAAGATGCAAGGATGCAAAGTTTGCATGCAAAGAGAAATAATCAGAGGGATGGGCACAACCTGTGCGTGTTGAGCACGATGTTCACAGGTGCTGGGGAGAATGTGGGTCCCTCCCTGATCTTAGAAACTCAGGGACAAGCTCTGGAAAGCTGCGGAAAGTCACTGAGCGGTCTGTGGCAAGGTCGCCCGATTCTTCGTGTCAAGCCTGTGAGGTGCCTGGCTCTCACGGAGCTCAAAACGGAGCAAGCCCAGAGCTTCACAAAGCCAGCACTGGACACCAGCTGGTTTAAGAAGCGTGTCCGAGTTCCAGCCAGCCGCTATGGAAATCGTGCCACTGTTTCCCAGTCCTCCCGTGCAAGCTGCTCTCCAGAGTTCGCTGGCACTATGACACCAGTTACTGTCTTTCTAAACATTTTTGAAGTATGCAAAATGTCTTTGAAAAAATCCTTAGCTTACCCTGTCGTCCATGCACTCTATCATGTCCCCTTCGCAGCACTCCTTGTAGATACCCTTAATGTCACGGAGAATCTTCAGTATTTCTGAGAATGGAGCCTTGGGATATTTCTGGCTCAGGACGACAAGTTTACTAGGTGGAAAAGAACAACACACTTCTTTTAAAGCTCTGGATTGAACAGGAACCTTGCAAGTCACTCATGCTTATGGCGCTGTAGATAAGCATTTTTTCCAGTAAATATTCATCCTTCACATCTTTGTCAGTGACGGGGGCAGTGGGATCGAGCGCTCCCTCAGCAAGTTTGCAAACAACACCAAGC
The DNA here is from genome assembly GCA_013400335.1 of Eurystomus gularis. Classification (NCBI taxonomy): domain Eukaryota; kingdom Metazoa; phylum Chordata; class Aves; order Coraciiformes; family Coraciidae; genus Eurystomus; species Eurystomus gularis. The sequence goes on from VZZY01022323.1 coordinate 285,463, forward strand.
TGTGTGGTGTGGCTGACCAGCTGGAAGGAGGGAGGCTGTCCAGAGGGACCTTGACAGGCTTCTGACGTGGCCCCATGCCAACCTTGTGAAGTCCAACAAGGCCAAGCGCGAGGTCCTGCACCTGAGCTGGGGCAATCCCTGGTATCTGGGTGGTGAGTCACTGGCCCAGGCTGCCCAGGGAGGCTGTGGGTGATCCATCCCTGGATGTGTTCAGTACCAGGTCACACGGGTCTCTGAGCAACCTGGTCTAGTGGAAGGTGTCCCTGCCCATGGCAGGGGGAGTTGGAACTGGATGATGTTTAAGGTCCCTTCCAACCCAAACCATTCCATGATCTAATTTCTGGTGGATGGGAGGGAAAAAAAAAACCCGGTCAGAATTAAATCCTAAGCTGTGGGCCTAGTGCTGAAAGACTGACCCGCTGATCTCTCCTGTTGGACAACGGGCCTCAGCCAGAAGTACGCTAGCAAGTACCACGAGGGCGGTTTGCAAGCCCCACAGACAGAAGTGAACTATATGCGCTGTTGTTTTCCTCTCGAGGAGTTGCAGGTTGAGGTTAAACAAGGCCGCTTTAGATGACAAACTGAATGGCACTTACCTTGCTTGGAAAGTTCTCTCGCCGAACTTGTGGAGGACCCCACAAGAATACTCCTGCTTCTTGTTGATTTTCTTGGCTCTTTCTTTGATGGTGGTTGCCTATAGCGACAGGATGCACATTGTCACGCTGACCTGAAGGAGAGGCCTTCACGCAGCAGGCTAGTCGCTTCGTTTTCACCCAGAGTGGAAAACCTGACGTACCTTTTCATCCAAGCAAGCGCTGACGTCGCTCTCCTTGCAACAGCTTTGGAGCGCGTGCTCGTAATCAGCGGCCAGGCTGAGGATGCTGGGGGCGTACATGAAGGGGTTTCGTCGGGCGACGGTATAGATGAAGCTGGAAGGAAAAGGAAAACCCAAGGTAGATACTCCAGTGGCAACAGCGAACGGCCTTGACTCTCTTACAGCTTCTCTAACTTGGATTTCTCGTTGAGAAATATAATTATTTTCCTAATGTCATGCCCACTAGTATAACGCTCTGCTAAATCTCGCTCTGTCCAAAGCAGGCGTCGGTAGCAGTGAAGGGAGGATGATCTCCTCGCCTTGTCAGGCACTCAGATGGACGTACGTTTTGAAACGCGTCTTCAAATACTTGAAAATTCTGATTTCGAGTGTGAAAAATTTCATCTGTGGCCGCGCCACCACAGTTTTATTGCCAATTTTTATTCTTTTGTCTTTCCTCGCCCTTGCCAGTTCTGCTGGGGGTAGTGGGAAGCTGGAACAAGTAAATTCTTAAATCCATTAACTGGAAACACTGGGGACCTTCAGGGTTTGGGGGGAAAAACGCGTCCTGCAAAGTTGATAAAATGTGATCCCTCAAAGCCCTTTTTTGCAAGGAAAAACCTGCCCTAGCATGGGATAAAAAAATACGATGAGAGCTTTGGATATTTCGCGATGGAGCAACCCTTATGTGGAGACAGGAGGTGGAGGCCCTGCGGATGTCCTGCACGGCCACGCTCTGCCCAGCCTGGGGAACCCTGTCCTGCGTAACTAAATACTTAACCAAAACAGCCGTTTTTCTTACTGTCCCAGGAGCGACACCCGGTTGTCCTGGTACTCCTGGCATATCACGTCAGCGGCTGGTCTGGCGTACGGCTGGACGAAGTCTGGCTGGGGAACTTTGAAGGACAGGAAACACTCGTTTCTCTCGGGATCGGCTTTGCCACAGCAGTCGGCCATGGCGCCGTAGGAGTCGCGGAGCTTTTCCACCTGGCAGATCTCATCCAGGAAAATGGAGGGCTGGAAAGGAGACGCTGAGGCTCAGAATTATCGTTTATAGACAGTGTAATGGACAGTCTACTTATCTGTAAAAGGAAGGCCGGGTTGGAAAGTAAACACACTTTCACTAGGTAAGATTTAGAATATAAATCAGGAATGTTTTCAACTCAATTTCATCAAACACTGTTTTACGTGGTCCGGTATCGAAGCAGTGTCACAATGCTTCTTTGAAAAAAACCCAGTAATTTTAATTATAATTCAAAATTCTCTTTACAAGACGCCGACCTCCTTTTACTTACAATCTGACTAAACGGAATCTTCAGCTGAATCGGAGCTGAAGGATTTGATATTCTACTTGATGGTCAGCTTGGGAAACCTTTAGGATGATTCTGGACAGAATGAGGAGAAACCCAACACCAGAGGACGCGCTGCCTACCAGGGATTTTGTGCACTCGGGAGCATCCTCGTTGGCCACACACTTCTGGGCCAGATCCACAACGTCCTTCACCAGCTTAGACAGCCCTTCGTAAGAACACCTCTGGAGGTACTGGGCAAACGTGATCATGGTGCTGAAACACAAAGCACACGTTGGAACATGGAGAGAAGAAAGGTAACAGTCGATACTTCCCAAGGTGCTTCCGGATTCCAAACTTGGTTCCAGTGACGCGTACAGGGAAGAGCCCAGCACTGGATCCCACCTCCTCTCTCAAGAATGGTTTTAACCTTACTTCCCAAGTCCTGAATGATAGATTAGAAACCAAATGGAAAAGACCGTGATTTGGGTTTTCTGCTGAATTGCCTCAGAAAACCCCTCACAGGTTTGGTTTTTGAGGCTGGAGGTTCGTTTTGGGTTTGTGGTTGGGTTTTTCTTTTTTGGTAATGCCTCACTCCAGCATCACTGCTCTCCCTCCTGAGGTTCTCCAGGCTCGTGCCTGCTTTCCCTTCACGTAAGGTTTTCTCATAAGGCTTGCAGGGAGCTCTTTTCGCAGAGAGCAAGAAAATGACTGTGACTTTTGCAGGTCTTACGATATTTGCGTACTGACAGGAAGAGGGCTGGCCCAAAGCCACGGCCTGCGAGACACTGACACTCTTCACTTGCTCGCAGCGTGCTTTGGCTTCCCTTTTCTTGCCCACTATCAACAGAGACGGAAAACCGTTAGGAGAAGTAAGCTGAACGTGCACTTACACTGCCTTGAAGGTCTCTTCTTTCAAATCGTTGTAGCGATGGGCAATCTCGCTCTTGTGCTCTGGGAAGAAAACCAAAGAGAACGGTGAAGATCGCTTGGTTCTAGCAGTACCTTTCAGGGGCATTTAGAAAGCACGGAGAGTAATTCCTCTACCTAACGGAATATACTTGCTTTGATAGTAGGGGTTTCAGTGCAGGAAAAGGTTATTTGAAGATTTTTTTTTTTGCTGCTGTTCACTGACATTTAGAGAGCTCCTGATAACCCCATTTGGTTCAATTTGGGTGCTTTCACAGGTCAATCAAAAACGAGAAATACGAGTGGGAAAATGTCTAGAAATATTGGTTTGGCCGAGGTCTGGAGTGTTACAATCCAGAGAGAAATGCCCCACTGAGGAGCTTTCGGCCAGCCGCCCTCTAGCCCAGACTGAGACGCAGATCTGGGGATTCTTCACCTATCTGTGTGACAACTGTTGCCCCTCATTGGTGAGGAACTCGCCTAAGAAGCAGCATTCAACAGAGAGCACTTCCAAAAACGCTGCATCTGCTGGCTCCATGCTGGGAAGGAACAGCTTCTGACCAATCCCTCCACTGAAGCTGTCCTGAGTGCTCCACCCGTCTCCTCACCATTTCTTCCTTAGTTTCTTTCCAAGTCCATCCCATTTTTCTGTTCTCTCTGGATCAGAACCGTCAGCGAAACTGCTTTTAAGACATCAAACGGACACAAGCAAGACGTCAGGGACAACAAATTAGGCCTTTCTTACCTGCATCTCGAGCAACTCTTTGCAGATTCCAGGATCTGGCGGAACTTAGGAGCAAAATCAAGGAAATTAGCGTTACCCACTTCATGGCTGCAATTAGGACGTGGGCTAAACTGATTAGAAAGGCTAGGAAGATTGTAAGGAAAGCGTTTGCTTATATACCCTTTACTGCCTCTGCCTGTGAAATATTAACCGGAGAGCTGGCAGTTGTACATTTCCATCTGCTCTGAAGGAGATTACAAAACTTGGCCTGTCCTTGCCAAAAATGAATTTGATATTATTTGTTTATTGTGTGCTACTCGGGGCCTTTTTGTCCTGAAAAGGTCGAACCCTCCAGCACCCAAATAGATAAAGTTTTGCGCAAATTATCTTATCAAATGACAAACAAGGAGTTCAAGGCATCAGACAAAAAAGTTATCAAAAGTTATCCTATAGCCATGCTTTGCTTTTTTGTTGGGTTTTTTTTTGGCCAGTGTTTTTTCAAAAGCGAAGCAGGTTGGTATTGTACAGTAACGGTTCCCCCCGATAGGACCCGGTCCACGTTCTCACGGGTAATTGGGAGAAATTTAATTTTAAATCACTTGACAAAGATGAGATGGCTCATCTAGGCTTTGGTATAAAAATGCAGATTGGTCAAATACCAAAAAATACCAATCTCACACCACGTGTAGCTCCAGAGGGAAAAAGCTTCATGCAGACAATGGAATAAAATTGGAATTACTTCTTCGGAAGGCTCCCTGAGAGGCGTGTAGCCCCGTCACACCGAGATGAGTTTACAGGATGGTTTGGGACAATGACATCAGTACGAGCTGCTGCTTTTGCACTTGGCCAAGCCTGCTCCTGATATCTTTGTAGGTGAAAAACAGAATTCTTGTTAGCGACATAAAAGAAAAGGCTCTGTTTGGGGAATTCAAGGTTACCTGGCTCACTCTTATGCGAAAGGCGGTGGGGAAAGCCCAGTTTCCAGAAAAGCACCCTGATTTTGCCATAATTTAGAAAGACAGATTATTTTGGGGTGGTTCCAGCAAAATCCCAACCTTCTAGAGACCGATGGGAATGACGACGGACAATCTGGACCTTTCAGACTTGTGCTGGCCTAACAGAATCCCAGGAAAGAGCTGCTTAAGAGCTCCAGCCTGTAACTGGCTTTGCTGAGCACACCCCTCTGCCAGAGAAGGACCCACCACTAAAAGGTGGAGCTTTTTCACTGACATGTAACCTTCAGAAGCGCTGGAGACCACCTAGACCTTCTTTTCCGCGCAGACCCTTAAATCCCTGACAGCGGCGTTGTGAGTTTGGAAACTTCTGCACACGTTTTGCACCGATATAAAGGGTGAGAGGTGGAGTGGCGGAAAGAGCAGCTTAACAATACCTTTTTTCCAAGCTCTCAGATAAAATGGATGCACGGAGCTAACTCAGCAATCTGACAAGTACCTTCTGACCCTGATGAAGGCCGCTGTAAAAATGGAATATAAGTTTCCTACAAGTATTATCTTGATTGACCTGCATCTGGAACCTGTGTCTCCTTTCAAGTCTTGGCAGAGCATTCAGGGAGATACAAACACACATTTAGGTGTCTCGTTGCTCGCCATAAAGCGACTGTCGGAGGGGACCAGACGGGAACGTTGCCCTCGTTGAAAAAACGTGGTAGTGGCAAATCACGCCTTAGAAGGGCTCTCGCAATGCTCTCAAAGCAGACGTCAGAAAATGACAGCTAAGGACCGCGACGGGAAAGGATTTTCCGTCACGGTGAAACGTCGCACGAAGAAAAAGTCTCCATGTGAAACGTTGCACCCTGAAAGCGATCTGGAATTTTCCCCCGCAGCTTTGTGCAGTGTTAGCAAGAACACCGGCGGTCCCCTGGAGTTAATATGTAAGTTGGTAATACAGGGTCCATGTTTATTTCTAGATATCTTCTGTTGTCTGTCCTGTACTTTATGCCAACGTTTCATATAACCGCAGAGAGGGAGAGCTGGACTCCAGCGCTGGTGTTTGTTTAACGATATTAAATATTATACCGAGCTTCCTGTTACCCAACTCTTCCATCCTGGGCTGAGTAGACTCTCAGCAAAGTTGTCCTGCTGTCACAGAAAGGCGAGTATCAACTGCATTCCAGAAGGAATGCATTTTCGTGTGCATTCGGGCTCCCACTGCAGGAACGCTCCCAGGGAGACGTGTGTAGTCAGCCTCCGTTTGCACAGGGCCAGGCTTCCTTCTGTGCTCGCTCATGCCACGTACAATATGATTAGTAGGGATGAGGAGATGCCACGGTAGAGCCAGAGCTCTTCCGGAATTTCACAGCCATGGATTTTATAACTATGTCCTTCATCAGAAAGAACCTGCCTGGTCACCTCCGTGCTGCAGGCAGAACATGCAGGAGACTGCAGGGGACTGGGAAGCGTTCCGGACTTGGAGGGAAAGCTGCTCCTATTTCACAGGGATTTATGCTCCTACTGAAAATCACATTTATATGGACCAAAATGTACTAAAATCACGTGAGAATTTTGAGTAACGAATCTGACGTATCGTCGTAAGAACAACTGCCAGAGCGCTTTGGAAAGCAAGTCCTGCTCAGAGCGATCTCTCACAAAACTATCAGTAACCCCTAACTTTGCCGCCCTCAATTTCAGCTCCTGCTGTTTCCGCTTTGTTTTCAAGACCAGAGGTTTTGTTTGTGTGAATGGCCCGTGAGAGACACTCCAAAGCCGGAGGCGTTCACGTGCCAGGATCAGACCGACGCCAGCAACCTCAGCTCTCTTCTGGAGGGGGCTTGGTGCTTGGGTTGGCTTTTCCCAGAACGGACAACAGCAGCGAGCTCCCAGGTATTTTTTCTCCCTCGAAAGGAAAAATAGTTTTCTGCCAAAGCAGATGGAACCAGCAAAAAAGGATGTTACTTCTCTTCCCACCCGGCTGCAGGTGGAGGTGAGATAACGCCGGAGAAGGTGTCACCATCTCCCGTTTTCAGGCCGGTGCCTGCAGATATGTGGCTTAGCTGTGGGGTTTTTTTTATTTTCCATTTTAAAAATACCTGTAATTACCAGTATAGCTCTAAAGAAGTGTCTGTAGTCCTGGACACAGGGCCGGGTACCAGGCTTTTCCTCCCCTGCTGCGTTCTATTTGCTATTCGTACCGCGGATGTTTGGCTCCCGTGCAAAACAAGCCGAACAGCTCAAACAGACACAAGCCTTTTATTTGAACAGAGATGGACTCACAGATACAAAATGAGCGAGAAGGCCCATGGGATGAGCAAACATAAACATGGAAAGGGTTTGGTGGCTGTAGCAGAACAGGCAGACGCCTGCTGAGGTGTAGCTAACAGCATTCCACGACAGGGCACATCCTCAGCTCTGATGCTAAGCCATCTATGTCGGGTCACCAGCTACTCATCTGCTTCTTCCCAGAGTTTTCTCTCCCTAAAATAAGCATTTTTAAATCATCCAGAATGCCTCTTTGTAGTCTCACTGCACCCAGATAATTCCAACCCCTAATTCCAATAAGCTCAGTTTGTAATCGACTGTCTTGTTGTTGTAGTCCTCTGCTGGAACAGACTGAAGGCCACAAATCTGCATCCTCCACACCTAAATAGTTTTGCAAACCTGAGCTCGGTGCCAAAATCCAGACCGCAGACGAGAGCGGCCAGAACACGCAGGATTTGGTGGTTACTTCAAAGTGAGGGAGAAAGACCTCAGACACGGTAAGGTGCAGGCCTCATTGTCCCCTCTACATGAGCTCTCTATCGTCATTGCCCCCTCTACATGAGCTCTCTATCCTCATTGTCCCCTCTACACGAGCTCTCTATCCTCATTGCCCCCTCTACACGAGCTCTCTATCCTCAAGCCCCTCTGGAAAGCAGAGGTTGCTCAAAGAGAAAAGGCTGAGTTGACACCTCGCTGCGCTGCCTTTACAGCCAGAATATCTTTCTTTTCAAAGAAAGATATTTTGAGACAGATATTTCAAAGAAAGACATTTTGGCTGTAAGCGGTGGAGCACTGTCAGTGAGTCTTGTTGCCCGTTCTCCTTTTCCAACCCTCTACGTTTGATCCCTGGGGCATTCCACCATCCCTCCTGATGTGTCTTGGGAAATCCACAGCGCGGCGATGTAGCTGGAACGGTTGCCAAGAGCATCCTTTGGCAGCAAGTCCAAGAAGGGCTTTGGTTTGCCTTGTGAGGTCACACCTTACCACCTGCCTGCACTTCATGGTGATGACTCCTCTATGATGCGTTAAATTGCTTCGACCTAGGCAAACAGAGAGCCTCCGATGTTTTGTGAGGGCTACGAGCTGCCAAGTTCTCTGATTTCTCAGGGTGAGTCTCTTTTTTTCCTCGTCCCCGTGACTCTTTTTCTTGTCAATATAAGAAGATAATTGGCAAAGCAGATGAGGTACCGGCTTGATGATTGTATCCGTTTCTAGTTATAAGGTCCCTCAAAAAGCTCAGCGTGATGTTTTGGTAGGAATGACGCGCACATCTAATGCCAAAATGGCCGCAGGAAAGAATTTATCCTAAGTGCAGCGTTAGTTCCTTACGTCCTTACCACAAAGAACCTTTTGCTTTGGTATTTTTCCTAAATGTCTTTGATAGGCTCTCTGGAATTTCAGTTGTGGCGGTGGTGTGACTGATGTTTGCTTCATGATACAACTGTCGGTGGTGATCTTTCTTCTCTCTCTTACATAATTCTCTGGAGGCCTTTGGAATCCGGTACGTTCACTTGTGCCCTAGAAACTTTTTGGCGCCCGCGTTCCAGCTTCCATGCTGCTGCCCGAGCTTTGTAGCCCGTGTTCTTCTGAGCTTTATGATCCAGGTGTTGTTGCTGTTGATACCACATCTGCCCAGAAGCTGAACTTCGCAGTGGCTGCTTGCGTTCTTCTTTAAGGTGCTTCATTCCCACCAGTTTTGATACGTTCTTCACGTGTTTTCCTCTTTGATCAGCTGGTTTTGAATCTGTTCCACTCAGGCTTAGCTTTAGCTGTGCGCCACTCGATGTGTTTCCAGCACTCCCAACAGATCTGCCCTAAGTTCTCTGAAAACCCTCACTAAGAGTCTCTGCGGTTCATCCTTTTCACCACCCTGTCTCCGTCGTGGCTGTTTCGCTTCCGATAGCTAATAAATGGGATTCCACCTCAAAGAAATGGTTGGTGGCACCGTGCCTGGAAAAGCGCAACTGCAGTCAACTGTAGCTTGATGGTCTTTGGCAGCACAGAAGAACCATTCAGTGAACACTTGAGGCAAGAGCCAAAGCCGAAAGCTTTTGTTTGGCAAGAGATTGTTAATATTTCTTTCCTAGGTTTGATGTACTTCAGGTTTAGCAAGGAAAAAGATACGGAAAACTTTGGAGGAAATGTTTGGAGGTTTGTTTGGTTTGAATTCCTTTAAGGCATCGATCGGGGGGCTCCAGCTTACAAAAGCCACAGCTACAAACTTTTTTTAAGTGCAAGCAGGTGTCTTTGCTGAAAGGAGAGGAAAAAAGCATGCCGGAAATCAACGAATGATTCTGGGAGCCACTGGTTTTGCTCCCAACTTGAAACTCTGTACGGGCTGAAAAACTTGCTTTCTGTCTAGCGGGGCTGTAGCGCTTGTGGAAAATTCCCCAGACTTGTACAGAGACTTCCCCGTTCTGCAGCTGACACACCCAGATGTCACCGCATCGCTGACGGTCTTTGCCCCTCAGCAGCGCTGACACTTTGTCCTATTTTTCATTTAGTTCCACTGGAAACTTAAGAGTTTTCCCATTCTGGCCTGAAAACTGCAGAGCTGATAAATATTTTCTCTTTCATGTCGATCTCCATAGAGACAGGATCTGCGTTCCTGCTGTAATTGTTCTCTGCTTTTGTGCTGGCTTTTCTGTTATGGCCTCTGGATTTCTTAAGGTTGGTTTGTTTAGCAGGAAGGTACTAGTTTATCTGTTTAGGGCAACTTGTAAATGTTCAAGCATTAAGGAGGAAAAGAGAGCGACCCTCTTCTCATTCTTTCCTCCGTTTCTGAGCAAGCAATTCCCTCCTAAGTTTGAAAAACTGAACTACAGTTATATTAAATGAAGCCCCGGAGCGGGAGCAGCATTTTCCACCACAAATATCCCCTGCTGCTTTTGGAATTTCTTTAGCTAAGAGTCAGGGTGTGAACTGCGCACCTGAACAGGAGAAGAGAAGTTCTGCAGAGCCATTGGAAGGTCCTCATTGCTGGAGGAATGTTTATAGAGCAAGAGAGACGGGTGAACGTGTAAGGGAGAGTCCCGCAGACACTGAGCAGAGTTCTATCACAGCCGTCTTCCACAACACTGCTCCTTTCAGCACTCCTAGCAGCAGCCACGTCTTTCACCTCCTCAAAGCCAGTGGCTGGGTAGAGTCAGGACTCACCTCCTGACGTGGCAGCAGGGACTCTGAACCTCTGAGAGCAGAGGGGTGAGGAGGAGCAGGAGGAAAGGGGGCCCAGAGCTCTGCAGCCCCCCGAGCAGGCCTGCCAGAGCCAGGGCTGAGCCTGTTCCGCTCTCGAAGCGTGCAGGGCAAGAGATTTTGAAAGCTGGGACTGTCATTTACTCGCTGACATAAAAAGAGAATCTACCGGCGGCTATTACTCTGCTATAACAAATTCTGAGGCTCCCTGAACTAAACGTGAAGCTTTCTGTCCCCGCGGGTAAAATCCAAAACCACAGGGAAAGATTGCAACATTTTTGTCTTAGCCTGAGAAGCAAAGTTCAATTAGCCAAACCTGTGTACTTTTCTGTCTGAAAAAATCAATTGCCTTGAACAGCTACAAGCTGTCCAGGCAGCACTCAGCCAGAGCACAGTTAGTAGGAGATCTCTAGCTTGTAGCTCCAGGCCCAGTATTACCTTATCAAACTCCTAACGGTATCACCAGCACGTAATGACCTCTTAGAAGAGAATTCGATTTGCAGGAGCAGCAACAAAATGTTGTCCTCCTTCTGCCTGCTGTTCTCTTTCTGCTGTTCTCCTTTACCTGTATTTGAGATGGCATGTAACACCAGAAACCTGGGATTCCCAGTGTTAGGGCAGCGACTGAAAAACAGCGTGAAAGTGAGGAAATGTTGGTTGGCTCGTTGGTTGGTTGGTTGGTTGGTTGGTGGAGCAGCGCTTGCAAGCTCTGACTTTCAAAGGGGACGAGTGATTTGGGGTACCTAATTTGAGAGCCTTCAGGAAGACCAGATTTTTAAGAAAGGCTCCTCAGTACGTTCCAAGAATCAGAAAAATTTCATCTGAGACCCAAAAACTGTGATTAAGCTTAGCAACAATCTGTGTGGTTTGTAGGTTCTCTTAAGAAAGTGATGAAATGATGGGTCCAGGGAATTAAAAAGAGGCACCAGCCCGGTCCGGGGCTTTGCGAAGCCTGAATAGCTGTGTTGGGGTTCTGTCTAAATCTGAATGCTAGGCTGAGAATCCTTCTCGAGTCACGAGAAGAAGCATTAACGAACTTTTTGCACATGAAGCTTTTAGCGTTGTCCTTTGGATCTACCAGCCAGTGGCTACACTCGCTAGGCCATTCCTCCGTATCGCCCTCCAACCCCCGCTGACCGTCCTTGACATTTGCTTTCCGTTCAAACGCCAGCAGTGGTTCAATCTTGCCAGTCGAGCATATTCATAATCTACCTGTAGGTCTCAGAGATAACTCGTGAAATTAAAGGATGAGAACGAATTTCGAATTGCCCTTGTCCAGCTCCCGCGCTTTTAAGTGCCCGTAGGTTTCTGCCACTGTTCTCCACGACTACGAGTGCTGGAAAAACAAAGTGGAACTCATCTTACTGAGCTTGGGGTGTCTACAACAACTACCCTTGGCTAGTAACCTTCGCTGTTTATTTTTGTCGGCCCTCGTGGCATTTATTCATGAAACTTTGCACCGAATTTTCTGTTCTTTGGAAAAAAACACGCTGTTATTGTACTGCGTGGCAACAAGCAAAAACTCCGCTAACATGGACTTGGGTCATTTTATCTTTGCCACCCACAAAAAGAAAACTTCACGCTCAAGCTGGTCATAAAATTCAATACAGAATGATGTAATACGGGAACTCAAAATTGTTGCGTGGAGGAGAGAAATTTAGACGAGGCTTCCCAAGGAATAGCTCTGTCGTTTATTATTTACCTATTTTTTTGAAAGAAAAAGAAGACTCTTTTATTTGATGCCTGCTTATCGAGGGGACAATCTACCTCCTTCCGCCTCTGGAAGGAAAATCAAGTCCCGCCTTCCTCCTTCTAGGATGTAACTGCTCTTTCAGTCGGGTACGGACAGATGGAAAGGAGGCAAGGCAGAGGCTGCGGTCTGTTGGGCACTGATATCTCCTAAGTAGCTATTTGACAACCCGACAAGGTTATGGGGTCCTCAGCGTGGGATTTTAAAACATACTCAGCGCCGGTCTAATTCTGGTCACGTCAGAGTCAGGGCCCGACTTTAGTGGAAGCTGAGCTACGTAGAGCTGTGTGCTCTCCAGAAAACCGGAGAGCTAAGAAAAGAAGAGGAGAAACTGCTGAATAATCAAGCAATCATCAAAGGTTATTTGAGTAAGGTGACATCTTAAAACCACAGACTGATTCGGGTCAGGTCAAAATTAAAATCTTTATCCTGCCACGAGGACAGAGAGACCATTTATCCTGCCAGAGACCCTGGTTAGCACGGATGGTGCAGAAACCGTTGGACTCAAGCGGATACGAGTGGGATGCTGCTCTTCTCTTTCAGGCCTTGGTTTTGGAATCTAGGGCTTCAATTTACAAAACTGCCAAGAGACACCGTATCTTGGATCTTTCCATAAGGACCTGGGACACTCTCTGCAGCACTTTAAGGAAGTTATTTCACCCCAAATCACACAAATATTTCTAGTCTGCCTAGCGGAAGAGTAGGAAATGTCCACGTCGCACCGCAAAGGGCTGAATTACGGAACAGTGGCAACGGGAGAAAAGGGCGTGACAAGGAGCTGTGGGCAAAGCACGGGCTGGGAGGAGCAAGGATGGACAGGAAAAAGCAGGTCTTCCTCAGGTTGGATGGAGAGGATTCTAAACCCGATGTTCAGGCCTAATCCTTTCCTAAAAGAGAGCCCTGGCAGAGAAAGCTCCTGCATGTCCTGGTATAAACAGGCACCAGCGTGCGCTAAGAACCAGTCCCGACCCCCAGACACTTTTCCCAGTCCCCAGGCGGGAGGAGAATGCCACCTGCTGCTAACAACCCTCTTCTGCAGAGAGGAGCCGGGCACGGCTACGCTGAGAAGAACACCTCGTTCCTGTGGGCAGAGCAAGATTCACCTCCCGACGCGCTCGGAAGCTCGCTCACCAGGAGTCCACAGGAACACGAGTGCTCGGCCTCCCCGCAGCCCTCTTTCCAAGTCCTGTCCAGAGGCGCTTCCCCGTTTCCAAATAGAATCGAATTCACGCGCGGGGATGAGAAAATAAGAGGAGGACGGGTGAGGGAGTGGAAATCCACGCCAGCAGCGTTTTTCCTCCCGTGTATGTGAAATGGTTAGCGGAAAGGACGGGAATTCAGGGATGCAAAGCTGTTCGAGGCAGCACCTAACTTGGTAATTAGCTGGCGTGAAAGGCAACGGCACGGCAAACATCACACGAGAAAAAAAATCCCTCCTTAGGCTGCTGGAAATAAAAGATGGGGAAAAAACAAAGCACTTTGTACTTCCTGTTGAATGAAACCAAAATTATTTTTAAGACAGATACGTTCAAGAATCAAGTGCTTTAGTAAAATTCCATTTCCAGAGTGTTGGGAAGAGGCAGAACTTGTCATTGGTGGCCCTCAGTTGTGCCTGGTTTCAGGTGAAGATGGATCGCCAGCTTCTAGCTCCATCTACTGCGTCAAGCTGAAATAACAGACAGCTTGATGTCTCCTCTGCCTTTGAAAAACTCTGTGCCAACCGCCCCAAAACAGGAGATCAGGAATCAGCAATGTAGAGCTGTCAGAAGGAACTGCACTGGAGTGAAGACAAAATGGCAAATGCCGTGAGCTAAGCAGAAGAGCACACAGTAGGAGACGCAGGGAAGGTTCTGTTTTCAAGGACTGAAGCTCCACGGGATCCTGGGGGCTGGATAATTTTAGACGATTGAGGGCTTTGAGGCAATTTTTCTAGTTATCATCTGAACTCTGAGAAAACCGGTTTTCTTCCACTTCGCATACCTTTTTGAGACAGCAAAGAAATTCCTTACGTTGCCTTCACTGAAACCAAGGTCTTTACACGGAGATTCCCCCCCGTTTCTTGTCCAGAGATAAACTACCCTGCTAATAGAAATCTTTTCTAGGCCCACGCTATATGAAGATAGAAAAGCAACAGCCTGAACCTTGTTGTTCTGCATACCAGCAGAAGGTTGCTTGCATTAAGTTCTCACAGCAGCTCAGCACCAAGAAAAGCAACTTCAAGGACTAGTTTCAGAACTAATCAATTGTTTACCTCAAAAAGTGGTTACTACAGAAATTATCGTTGCGGACTGGCGGGACTCAAGCGAAACATAAAATGTAAGGAGGTCTGACCTCCTAGCTGATTCCTGGGTAGTCTACGGTTGATGTAGGAATGTCAGGAATTAAAAAAAACCGACCCAAACAACCAAACGTGGCTTTGAGAAGTAGACTTTGATATTCAAATCCAGGTGGTTGTGGCCTGAGGGGTCTGACTCACAGATCTGTTACACATAAAATACACAAGGATTCCTCTTTATCTTATGTTTTGTCTGGCTTTTGCTTTATTTTTATCTTCTACAGCACTTGAAGAGAACCAGAAAGAGCTCCAGACTCCCGGCCGGGTGCTATTTGCCTCTGTTTCCCGTGGTATTTTTCCATTTTAGACTCACGATGGGTAACCTTTTTGAAAGGGTGAAGCAAACTACGAACGGGAAACCTACTTCCAAAACTCACTTATGCATGTAAAGCTGTGAGCCTCGCCGAGTACTACCACGTTGCAGGGTTTCAAGACCCAAACCAGAGCGACGGCGTGCCGCTGGAAGTCCCCAGCGCTCCTCCCAGCAAACGCCCCCGATTCAACCGCTCTGCACGTTGAGGTCTCGGGGGTGGATGAACGCGACTGGCAACGCTCCCTGAGACCGAGCTGATCGCTCCCAGCGATGCCGTCATGGAGGAGCAAGGAGAAGGTTAGTCTTAGTTTAACAGACTCCTTGCATCTTCCTTCAGTGACTCGACCTCTAAAAGGTTTTGCTCTCTGGACTTGTTTTTACTTTCCCAACTCTCCCCGTGAGGACTGAAAGCTGGCAGGACGCTGCATTAAGGTTTAAGGCCAACCATCAGAACATGCAATATCAGTCCCCGAGATGGGATACAAGTGATTTTCAAGCAGGATTTATCTGTAATTTCAAACTGGCGCTGCTGACGGACAAGCGTAGCTGCTGGCAAGTCGTCCGGCTCAGCGTGCCACAGGCCGGAGCCAGTCCCTCGTGGGCCTTCCTCCGCGTGTTAACGCAAGAGCTTTACCTTCTGCACGCAGGGAGGGGCTGTCCCGCCACCATCGGGGCTGCTGGAACCCAGGCTAGCTCCGCTCTGCATCTCTCTGGGCTCGCTTTCCTCACGAGGCCACGCCAACGGAGATGCTCACAGGAAACCTGCTGTAAAGGGAGAAGTACAGATATTAAAAAAAAAAATGCAACGGAAAGGAAACGCCATGGCTGCACCTAAACACTTTTCACTCATCCTTTTCCAAGTGTAATTCACAGTCAGGAACACCGAGTGGTTTAGCCAAACCTGATCTGTCACAGGGAACTTCTCTGAGTGGAGAGACATTGGTGTCCCTTCCCTTCTTTCTCCCTCTGGCCTGGCCAGCAGTAACCGCGTAATTGCTGAACGACCCCAATTTCATTATTTCTGTTTAAAATAACCAATAACAGTCTAATTTCAGTGTGCCTTGTCTCCCATTTCAGACAGGTCTTGCTTCTTTTTTTTGGAGATGCTGCTATGCACCAAGGAAGCACCCGTTTTGAGGTACACGTCTTGAAGGAATACCGTCATTTGGGGTGACAGTTCCCAGAAGGAGACGGATAGAAGCGCTGCAGCACGTACAGCAGCTGCAACGAGCACAAAACTACGCATCAGAGAGAACCGATGAGCCCGCCCATTTTATAACCGGTGAGGACAGCACGATTTGGTTTCTGGATTAATTGCACGGCTCGTCTGGCCAAGCATCTCGTCTGGAGACGTGCAGCCTCTGTTCTCCTCCTGCAGTGGCAAATCCTAAAACTAGATACTTCCAGACGTGACAGGGAGAGACGAAAAGCTGGGGGCTGTGGTTTTGGGCTGACAGCGTTCGCCCTTCCCCAGAGGCGGCTGCTCTTTAGCGCTTACAGGAGCTCAACTGAGAATATTCACAGAAAGAGAAAAATGGATGAGTGGGGCACTGGGAGAAGGCAGCCTTGGGGCAGCGGCAGCAGTCCTCAGTTCGGCTTAAAATCTCGGGAAGTCTTCACAAAAACAAGCAGGGAGGGAAAATACATTCCCCCCTTCCCCAAAAGACAAAGGCTTCAGTGATGCAGAAGTGCCAGTTGGGTGCATTTACAACCAAAGTTATCAGCTAGATGATGTCATCTTTGTGCATCAGGAACGCTCCGCTCAAAGCAGGAATAACTTTTTCGGTCCCTGGACTAGTTATCGTTGCAAACAAAGTTCAGTATCCCTGCTTCCTGACCTGGTGATGCTGCCTCCTGCAGTTATAACTGAAACTGAAAGCGGAGCCGTGCCGATAGTTACACCACAGCACAGGTTTCCACACGTGAGGGGTCCTTTTCTAAAGAGTCTGGCGCACACGAGACAGCTCCTGAAAGCATCCACTGAATTCAAACCTCTGGTTTTCCCTCTGTTCACGGTGATCAGTAACTGGGAGCTGGATAAACACTGAAGTAAGGGTGGCAGACCAAAGGGGTAACGAGGGATTATGATTTTTCTCAAGATTTCCTGCAGCTTCATGCTAGCAACAAACCCAAACGCCCAGAGTTCATGTATTTGTTAGGTACGGATTCCCCGAGTAGGGCCTACGCCGACTTTCCGTGGCTATGTAATTTACTACCTAGGAGCCCAACGAACGGGAAACACAACCCTGGGTCACGCGCCCACATGGAAACTGGGCTACAAAAAATTACTCCGTTACTTACTCCCGTCTTGAGGATTACGATGGTATCGACAGGAGAGTTTTATCTGGGGCTTCTAGAGCACAAAGCGTGGTCACGCGACCTGGAGAAGTTCCACGCCTTCCCGAGGCGTTCTCTCGTTCAAAGCCTCACAAGATGGACAGCCAACTTTCACGAGAAGCTCTACCACCAAAGCTTGTAAGGCCAACGACTGCAGCACACTGCTTCTCTAAAGCTCTCCTGCCGCCGCACTCACGAAAGGCTCTAATTAGTAAGGGCAGCAGGGAGAGCAGGTGTAATTGTTATAGAAACGGAGGAAAACGCACCGGAGAGGGACAGAGAGGGCGACTCCTTGCTAACAGCTCCAAGGGTAAAATCCGGTCCTGCAACTGCCCTTCCTCAATCCAAGCAGGTCAATTCTGCTTTGTACGGCCCGAGAAATCCAGGACGGGTTTTGTTTAAAGAAGCCAGTCCCCTCAAGACTAGGTCCCTTTTCCCGGCTTATCACTCGGAGAAAGCGGCACCCTTCCCACAGGCACACCGCGGATCTCCGCGGAAAGGCTGAGGCCACCTACATTCACGGGCGAGTCTGTTTTCTGCACGTCGTGATTACAACAAACGCTTCGTTTGTGCTTGTATCTCGATATAAATCAGCAAAAATCAAGCCCCGGCAGGACCACAGCACTCTTCTCACCGGCCCGCCGCCACGCGCCCTGCGCTGCTTTGCGTTGGAGATTTCTGTGCAGGCAGACCAGGAAGTAGTAGCAGGTGGCTGGAACATTCAGTTTACTCCTCCTGGATCAAATCAAACTGTCGGCTACAGAGCTATCTGTAAAGCCATTGTTCGGCTTAGACCTTGTACCAAGATCAGAGGTTAAGAGCCACAGCTACAGCCAGACCTAATATACAGGTATTAGAAATAATTAACTGGCTGTGGTGCTGTTAATGCAGCCCTTATGAGGAACTTCTGGAGGCACGGAACAGGAGGTAGGTTTTGGTGGTGTTTGGAACACGAAGATTTGGGGGGGGGAACGGTGCAGATCTGCTTTCACGATAAGCGTTACTCCTCGGAGAGTGTTTTTTAAAAGCAGCGTTTCATTTCAGAGGCGCTGCAGACGCGCCTTCTGCTTTTCAGCATTACCTAGGTAAGACAAACGGCAACAATCAGGAGTAAATTAATCAAGTAACATGGCATTTCTGTAAAATATAACTGGAATAGACACTCTTGGCTTGAAACGCCAGCTCCAAAACATCTGCAGCGCACCACCACATTAGAGCCATTTACCAGTCTTTACAGTCACGTGTTTCTGTGGTTAAAAGCATTTTCCTTATTGATTCCTAGCAGGTCTAAAAGAAAAGGCGAAAAAAAAAAAAGCCCATTTCTTCAATGAGAAGGCATCGACTGACTGTACAGAACAAGACTTTTGTTGCCGCAGGACCTGACCTGCCTCAATGGAGGCGACAGTGTTTTTTCCAGACAAAAAACCCCAACCCAGTTGAGTATTAACGTCCCACACGCACTAGGGATGCAAGTCTGGGGCGGGGGTCCCGAGGAAGGAACTGGGATATAGCGACTGTGGAAGACTGGTGGGGAGGATTGTAAACACGCTCAAGTGACTCGCAGCCGGGCTGTCAAAAAACACAAAGATCACAGAAATTGCTGCTTAGCTCTGCGTGCTTGGTGAGTAGAATAGCTGTGTTTAGAAAGCACAGGTCTGTGAGGGATTCAGAGGCACCTTATGGAAAACACTCGAGATTCCTGCCCTGCTGTGGGGCAGATCTCAGCACAGTGGCAAACTACGCCTGCAAGGATCCTTGATATATGGGAGAAAGGAGCAGGTTCGAAAGCTTTTTGCTCCCTAGCAAGGCCTGAGCTCTGCGGTGCCTGTGTCCCTGCTTGCGCGCCTCGGCCGGGGGGCTGCTGCGGAGACACCCTGGTTTGTGAGGGAAGGCGAATAAATCTGCGCTCTGCATTTCAACCGCGGTTCTGAGGCTGCTCCCGCGTCCTGCCTGTGCTGGCTCACAAAGTGACACAGTTAAAGGCTGTAATTAAGGCGTACGGTCCAAGCGACACAGGCCGGCTGACACTTCCTACTGCTTTAGTGACACCCCACCAACTTTCTTTTAAAGCAGGGCTTAGGAGGCCACCTTGGAAGGCGCAGCGGGTACACACGGTACGACAGAACACCGCTTGTCACGGGAAACACGTGTGCTGTGGTTTCACGACGCTGGCGAGCTCGGGCCTGGGCTCGCAGTCTCCTCGGGAGGCTCAGCCCCGCCTGCTGCGCCCGCGCCCGCACACACACCAAGGCCGAAGGGGCAAGCGGCGCTTGACGAGGCCCGGGCTTACCGCTCTCCTGGCACTGCGTCTGACGAAGCCGCTGAAGGCCGGGGCGCTGCCAGCCGAGCGGCCTGGCTGCGGCCGGAGCTGCCCTGCCTTTCAAACACCTCCTCTCTGCGGCGGGGCCTGGCGGGGCAGGCCGCGCAGAACCCCCCCCTCCCGGGGCCTTCCCCTCCGCAGCAGCTCGGGGAGCGGAGCAGG
>VZZY01022323.1:321481-377995 GCA_013400335.1 Eurystomus gularis
CGCCGGGCCTCCCTCCTGCCGGCAGCGGGTCGCTGGGCTGGCAGGCGGGACCCCGGGGGGTCTGGAGGGAGGCCGCTGTGGCTCTGGAGCCCCGGCCTCTGCCCGGGGCTGGCATGGCAGTACGGCTGCCGGCGCCTCCAGCCCTTCTGCGGAGCGCCTGCTCCTCGTAACGCTCGCTGCTTCTTTCTTTTATTTTTTTTTCACTGTGTGTCAGGCCCGTCTGATTTCTCTTAGCGTGCCTCCAGCCTCTGCTTGACTCCCTTTGCAGAGGTAGACCCCGCCTTATGAAATCAATGGCTTTCCCTTCCTTTGAGCAAAACTTGCAAACGCCCTCAGGGAAAGGGCAGAGGAATCCTCAAGTGAAACTGGAGCTGGGAATTGTCCAGCGAAACCCACACTGCCAGTGACAGAGCCCTCCCCAGGTTAGGTTCGCTCCAGTAGTTCAAGGAAGTCTCTTTTTTGGACGTCCCTCCTATGGTTTTTTCAACAAAAACCATCTAATTGCCAGATGACTTCTCAAAATATTTGCATGTTTGATTTATTGTAACAAAAAGCTGCTACTTTGCTGGCTGCTGTCAACCTTTAAACGTAGCGCCGCTGACTTGATTCTTTGGTGGTCATTCCTCGCTCTAAAATTCTAAATCAATTAGGAATACTTAGCGTGGGTGTGAACTTCCTTGAGCACCTGGGAGCTGTGGAAGGCAGGTAGGTGCAGAATGTTGACACAACTGCTCCAGGAACGGGCGCGGGTGCGGGCACAAGACACTTCCACCAGGCTCTGTCCGCATGGCTGGGCTGCCGCCGTGCCGTGGGAAGACCAAAAGTGAGCTGGGCTTTCTGCCGTCGGGCCGATATTTCAGCACTTCTCTTGTCTTACGAAATCCTGAAAGCTTGCTTTTTTCTTTATCTGCGATTATATGCGACTCTGGAGTATGTCAGATTAATAAAACACTTGGTATTTATTAACGGTCCTGTTGGGGAAGGCACTCGGCACATGCATTTTGCCGGTATGGTGGTATTTGCACGTGCAAACTCAACGGTTAGATCTTCTCCGAGTAGGATGCGGTGGCGTTTCTCTTGGTTATCTTATCACACTTTCTGGTCATGAGACCCAACCGTAAACAACGTGTAAACAACCAACTGTGACCAGCGTAGAACATCTTCAGATATTAGGCGTGGCTTGTCCGAGGTGTGTGTAAACTAGGACTGAATCAGCTGCTTCTGAATCTCGGAAGTATTCCGGCAGCGATGGAGGCTGTTCAGAATCCTAGTGCATCACTAGAAGCAGCGGAATCGTCTCGCGTTCCCAGGACAAGTCCAGAAGCAAAGTCGGTTCCTTTGAAACTCGTTTCTGTTGTAGCTTTGAGCAGTGTGTTTACGGTGCGCCTTTTATTTTTCTCTCTTCAGGGTTGGTTGGGTTTTTTTTTTTCTCCTGTGGAGCAGTTTCTGATGTTCATTCAAAGAGAGCATTGTGAAGACCTGAGAGAATGGCTCTCGCTGAAGCAGCAGATTAACGAATTAATCTATCCCTGGTCTCTTGGGTTGAACAGACTTGGTACTGCTTAGTATTGGGACAAACTGGGAGGGATCGCCCCTTGCCTCTTCGTAAAGCCTTCAGGAAGGTTTTCACCTCTAGGTTGGTTATAATTCAAAACAGATCCGGCATTTTCCATAGCGTGCTACTTAGGTTGGATTAGCGTCGAGACCGAGGCTCACGTGGTGCTAGAGGTCCTCGCTGCGAGAAGGGAGCGGGCGCTTCTGGGGCACAAATCGCTTCTGGGTTCAGAAGGTAGTCATTAACTGACAGTCCACATGTTCTAGCTTCTGCTGGCGTGAAGGCCACTGCCTTAGGGAGAGGAGGACTCAAGGTGAGCTGATAGCACAGTCCCTGCTTGTTTTCTTACTGAGGCTGCAGGACTCTTCAAAACAATTTCTGCCAACATTACTTTCCTATCAGAAGATAAAACAAAACCAGCTCTGCAGGGAGTTGAGTGCGGCCGCAGGCAGGGCGGGTGATAGGCCTGGAGGGTTTGGTGCAGTGTGTCCTGGCTGCTGGGCACCTACCCCACCTTCAGAGGAGGTGTGCTTAGTGCAGGGCTGGAGCTGCATCGCTGCCTTCAGCTGGGGGTGGGCTTTGTCTTGGCTCTGGGGCTGGCAGAGAATACCAGAGAATAAAATTGTAAGTACCCCGGGGCTGATCTGCACTTAGCTCTGCTCATTTGGTTCTCCTGATAGGTGTATCTTGGCCGTCCTTCTGTGTTGGTGTGTGACCTAACTGGCAACAAGGCTTTTGGTGGTGGTACAACCTTTCCAGTTTTGGCTCCTACGTGCTAGAGAAGGAATAATGACGCTACAAGAGACCTTCGTGTGGTATTCAGAGAGAGGTGTTAACAGGTCATTGTGTGTTTGCTGCTTGAGGTGGTCACAGAACCTCTCGGAGCTGGGAGAAAAGGAGGCAGTTTTGGTGGGGATGTGGTCTGTGTTGTTGTGCGCTGAGCTCAGGCTGGCAGCAGAAATCCGCTTGGGGAGCTTAGGAGGGGTAAGTTTATATTCCCTGTGGTGATCTGAGACTTTCCAAGAGGAGCAACCATGTGTCTGACCTTCAGGTTCTTTGGAAGCTCGCTGGTGCTTGACTGAAGAGAAGCAGGCTGGAGTGTTAACACAAGCCCACATGGCGCAGTTTCTTTATGACCTTAGGAAGCGCATTTAAAAGAAAAAAAAAAAATTAACTTTCTAGCTGAAGGTAAATATCTTTGACCTGCCTTCAACTGAAGCTCAGAATCATTGCGCTCGAACTCTGGTTTCGTATTGTGATATTGGGAGTATTTCCTCGCTGCAGAAGTTTGTTTTGCAGTTGTTCCTACGTTATCTGTCAGAACAACTTCTTCGTGTTACGTCCGAGCGAGCTGGAGCACTGCTGCAGCCCTCCTTCGATGAAGGCCACGTTAGGACGTCTGGGCTGCATCTAGTCCCAGCCTCGGGGGATGAAGAGTGGGAGCTTGTGTTCCTCACGGGGTCCAAGGTAGTAAGATGATTTCTAAGGGTTACTCTTAAGGAATACTGAGCTAATCCTGACCCTCACTTAAATGCTGTGAGATCGTCCCCCAGTGGTGTTTGACGGGTCTAGTTGAGGCTCGTGGCAAGGCAGCAGGAACACGGTATGGAGCTCTCCGAGTACATCGAGAGCTGGACTCTTAATTGCTGCGGTGCTGTGAAGTTGTGCTGTTGTCTGATAGTCCGCAGTAGAAATATATATTTATTTTTTTTATCAGGACGTGTGTTCTGCTGCAGAGTAGGTACGACCTTATGTTCTGCCGGTGCGCTCGTGTCCGTCGCTAGCCAGCTGATCGCGCCATGCTTTGCCCGGACTTTAAGAGAAGCCAGATGGTTTTGGTTGCCGCTTCGGGGCGTGGGGCCGAATTGTTCTGAGGTGAACTCATGTTCCAGGAGCTCTCTGGGTGAGTGGGAGCTGGATGTAGGTGAACAGGCCTTGTCTGAAGTGTTGGTCAGCAAGCTGAACGTGCAAACAGAAGAAGCTAGAATTGGTCGGCATCTTATCTTCGGGAGCTGGCGCTAATGTCCCGAGTGATGTGCGGTGGAGGTGGGTGGGAAGACCGGGGTGCTGGAACTCTGTCTGTGTTTTGTGTGAGGCAGAGAGCTCGGAACACGCGCGTGTGTCGGGTCCTGTGGAAGAACGAAGCCTGTCTTGGGTTGCTCTTGCTTGCTCCCTTCCCGTGAATTTGGTGAGACGCGTTTGCAAGGCAAGGGGCTGATTTTCAGCTGTTGGCTCTGTGTTCCCTGGTGTGACAAGCAGTAAAAGCTGGTAGGTGGGGTTTCTTGGGATCTTAAGCTGTTTCTCCTTGACTTGCAGGAAGAGATTACAAGCTCGATGGTATAATGGGAAGCTCTTCTTGTTATTTATGGTTTATTGCTTTATCTTTTTTCAGTAATGGCTTGTTCTTGGTGCAGTAACATGGAGACGAAATTGTGTGAGAAACCTTTAAGGCAATAAATGACTTGGTTCTTGGGTAACTGCTGTTTAAAAGGTCACCGTTATTCAGTGGTTGTATCGGCCGGCGAGCACCTTGCTCACTGGGAGAACTTAACCCAGGCCTTGACTAACAGGTGGGATCGGATCATCTGCAAAGGTCTCTTCCAGCCAACCCAGGCTTTGCTGTCTTTGCAGCTGTTTGATCAAAAACAGTAAGAGAATTGAGAGAGACGTTTTATGCAGGTGAATTTATAGAGATTCCCCCCCTGTACGTCCCGTCTTTAAACCTCTGTAGACGCGTACAGAGGTTCTTTTCATGGCTGAGGTACTTCTCCCTTTTTTTCCCCGCGTGAGCATAAAACCTCTTCAGGCCTTTGCCGTGCTGGAATTTGCCGCCGGTGTTGACAGACCGGAAGTCACATGCTCTGAAGCTGTGACCCACGCTCAAAACAACCTGTTACACTGCCTCGGCCTCAGAGCCACGCGAGGAGGACGTCTGGCTTCTCTGGCACTTGATGGCCACCACCTCCCGTGCCTCGCAGTTTCTTCAGGTTCCTTGCGGTTAAACCAGCAGCGTTCCCGCTGGTGGGTGATGGACTTGAATGAACATCTTAGCTGTTTCAGGAAGAGATGTTGTTCCCGTCTCTCACAGTGGACAAGCATCTCCTAGTAGGGAAAGGAACTTTGTATTAGCAGATTTATCTGACTAGAAATGAAGACGGTTTGTGCTCAGGGGAGGGAAGGAGAGGAAGCGAGTCATGATGCAGCTTGTCCTCCTGAGAAGCTGCTGCTGGAGCTCGTGTGAACATTGGATAAACAGGCTGAAATAGCTCGGTGGAACAGATGTCATCAGGAGCACGCAGGGGAGAGTCGAAATCAAAATTGTGGTCGTGATTCGAAGGAACCTGGCACGTTGTTTTGAAAAGCAAATAATGAAAAGGAAGGACTCGACTTAAAATTGCTGTCTTTGCCCTTAAACCTTGATTTGTTTGTCTCTTTGTTTGTTTTTTCAATAGAACCTCATTTTGATAAGGGGGAAAAACATTTGCATTTAGTCAAACACTTGTGCTTTGCTTTAGCTGCCTTCAAGTCCGTTAATTTACCGTATGTAGAGACGACTTGAAGCTGTTCAATATGCAGAAGCCTTCGGCTGGGTGTGCCAAATAGAGCAAAGAAAAAAAAAAAGGTAATTAATTTATTAGCTGTGCCTAACAGTAGTTTGTGTTGAAGGAGGATTCAGTGGCTATCAAGCCTGTCAGAATTTTAAGCAAGCTGAAATTACTAGAAATAATTCCTTCTGTGCCCAACTCCCCAGGCGGTAACAACAGGGATCCTAATCAGATCCTGAACTCGGCTGTCTCCTCCTGTAACTTTATCCTCTCGTTTCTCCCCGGAAGAAAAGATGGGTAAACTAGGCCGTACCGGTTCCTTTCCTGAAAAATAGATTTTGGTTGTAAATGCCAAAAAAGGAAAGGAAATCCGCGTGACGGTGCGGTCGGTCCCATCTCGCTTCGTTGCTGGGCTCAGCCTTTCTGCCCGTGAACGCGGCCGGTTGTTCCGGGACAGTGGCAGGGCTGTTCCTCCGTTTGGTTTTGTAGGGCGAGAATAAATACCGATGAACAAAGCCGGGATGACTCGGTGATTTGGAAGCTCTCGACCTAACTAGTCGTATCTTCCCACAGTATTTTTGGCTGATTCCATAAGTGTCTGTGTGCAACGCTTGGAATTGATTATGCGGTGCGGGGAGAGATACTGGAGGGAGATGGCAGCAAGATCACGACGTGGAGAAAAGATGTCCTCTGAGGACCTCTGCTTCGTTAGTAGAGGAATGTTTGAAAACTGTCCTTCCAGTAACTGTGACTTTCCCCGTATTGTGTCATTTTTCTTGTTCCTCACGTGCCTTAGCGTCTGCGTTTCCTTCCTGTCGGTGTAACGCGCCTTCGGTCAAGGAGCTACCAACCAGTATCGAGGGAGATGATTCTGGGGACATGCAGAGTGTTTCTTTGGCTTTTTTTAATCCCTGGAACAGCCTAATACGGTAAGACCACGAAGAGAGGGACGGGGACGTCTTCTGTTGCGCGGTGCCCTGTACGGAGGTGTGCTGATGCTCGCGGCCCCGCCGTGGGAAGGGACGGCTGTGACACAGCAAAGCTATGCGTGGCGTTGTTCCTGCGTGTTGTTCTACATCTCCGCACACAAGCTGATACTGTGAAACGAGCGCAGGCTCACAGCCGTGTTTCATTCATGCCAGAGGGAATTCTGAACTGGGCTCACCCTGTCCCTCCTCCACACGTCCTCCTTCCCTTCTGCTGCCTCATCCTTCGTCGCAGAGCTCTTGCTTGCTCTTGTGAAGAGCAGCCGACCAAAACCGCTTACAGAAGGCAGCGATCGCCTGCCAAATTTGTGTAAGAAAACATGTGGGCAGCTCAAAACTATTTCTGTTTCGAGCCCAACTGGTGTCATGCCGCTCGGGCCACTCGCTCACTGCGTTGTACGCTCGGTAGCCGCGGTGAATGATGGAATCAAGGGGCATCTCCTTTTGGCGACTCTGGACCCGATGCTGAAATGCACGTTGATGTGCAAAAATGATCAGAACTGAGAATATGAGAGGGGTTGTTTGTTTTTTTTTCTTAACAGGAGCAGTGATGAAGCAACGTGTGGCTTAGGTGAGGAGCGGTACGATGCTGCCGAGCATCATTTGTTCACTGAGGGCGGCGGAAACGCTGTATTTAAAATTGTTACCCTTGATTTGTGGTTTTTTTCATTATTTTTTCCTTTTTTCAAGGCTTTTACTCCCTGGTGTTGTCTTACAGGAGGAAAAACTGTTCTGGAGGGAGTATAGGTTATACATAGTGGGCAAAACAGGCAGACTGGAGTGGGAGGCGAACAGCTTTTCTTCCTCGCTGTGCTGGGAGAGATGGATGTCTGCCACTGACATGCCTTTTCCTCTAAAGCAGATCCGCATCTCTCTGAGCACAGGCACGGAGACAGTCTGCCGCCGTGGAGGGGACAGACAGGGAGGGGTTGGGACTCTGTTGCGTGACAGCATTTCGGTTTGGTTTTTGTGTCTGTAGTGAACACCGAGGTTTTTTTTCCAATTCCTGGTGGTATTTTGGCCTGTTTTGGTTGAGTTGTTCCCTTCCCAGCACTGGCGGAGGGGAGGGTGGGCGCAGCGGGGTGCGTGCCTCACCTGAGCCTGAGCAGGCTGCTGCCGCGCTTCGTTTCCTACTCTTCTCGACCCACTGGGCCACTACCACCGAAGGCGGTTTTGCTGCCCCGAGGTCAGTAAATCATCCTTTAATGGGCAGGTTCCGAGTTGGCTGTTGTTACTGGAGCTCTGTGCTCGCTTCCACATCAGCTTCTGCTCAAAGGAAACTGGGATGCTTGGGGGGGAAGCTGAAGCCTCGGTATGTTCCACTCAGAAACGCAGTTTTTAATCTGCGTGTTAATGACCGTGCGAGTGGTTTGGTGAGAAGTCTCTGGTTACATACCCTCATATACTCTGTTATATGCCACAAGCTTCCCTCACGCCTTCACCAGCTGATGGGCGGAAGCGTGCCGTGGGGGATCTGGGTTCAGATAAGCCCCCAGCACTTCGACCAACAGATGAAAGTAAAAAACCCGGCGCTCTGGCAGCACAGCACCACTGGCGCAGGTTTGCGTAAAGCATATGAGGAAAAGGCCAAGTGCTCCCCTAAACCCCCAGTGCATAGAAGTATTTTGTGGCTCTTCTGGACAGGTCAGCTTGCTTCTGGTTCCCCTTCTGGAAGGGAAGTTGGTATTACGGAAATACTGCGCTTTGGCCGGGATTTCTCCAGGAAGCGTTTGGTGTGTCTCCGTTGCAGCCAGCGCGGTCGAGCGGTGTGCCTTCTCTTGGGAGGTGTTACGGTATTAACCCAGCATCTGAGCTGCCCTCTGCTTCGGGGCTGAGTTCGGCTTTAGGGTCAGAGTTGGGACACACACGGAAAGGAGGAAGTCATTTGCCAGCAGTTGGGGAACAGGAGTGAGGTCCTGGTGGGAAGGAGCTGGTTGCCCACCGCTGCAGTCTCTTGCAGACACAGGGAGGAATGAAGCTGAGCTGACCGGGCTGATTGTGAAAGTCCTGCTGACGGAGAAATCCTTCCCGGCGGATTGAGCGTAGCACGTGTGAAGCACCTCTTCGTGAAGACCAGGAAAGTCGGTGATTTCCCTCTTCTTCACCTTGCAAATACAGCGTGCTCTGTCAGTGGAACCTCGCCACGTAGCAGTGTTAGCAGAGGCTCTCCTTTTGGAAATGTGTTTTGAATGGACGTAGGATTCTGGTGCTTTCTGTGTCTTGAGGGATAGGAGAGTGGTCTCGCCTGTGATGGACAGGGGTAGCTATAAGCGCCTGTGCTCTTTTCCTCTGAGCCTACAGAGTCTGCTAAGTTGGGCAGCTTCCTTGGCATGGACTACAGAGAAGCTGCTTTGGGTCATCTGAGGCCTGGCCTCATTGCAGGAGCTAAGCGTGTGCTCCAGTCCCAGAGAGCTGCTCTTGTGTGAACAGGCTTCTGCTGTGCCGTTGGAAAACCCGGGTGAAGGCAAGGCCTCGCGGTGCTGGTTCTGCGTCGAGCTTGGTCACCACTGGCTTTGTCCACGTGGGAGTTATGATGTCTTGTTTCCATTGTTCCCCTGTGCTGATGGGCAGTCCTTAGAATAACAGCTTGTTTCAGCTGGAGTTGGATGGGTGTGCTCTGAAACAAACCTTCAACGGCACGTATGGGGCCGGTGGAGTGGAAGAGGTGAGAACCATTCATTCCCGAAAAAGCTTGAGAGAAGTTGGGCCGCCTCTTCAGTTGCGCCAAGCTGCTCTAAACTCCCCTCTCAGAGGATTAGGGGAGGGTCTTGGTCAGTTCCAGCAGAGCTTGAGAGCCACAGAGAAATGGCTGCTTATTGAGCTGTGGAAAGAAAGCTGGAGGTACTTCTCCTTGAAGACTCTGCGGGCAGCACACATGCAGAGGAGCCCGCTGCACTTAGCCAGCAAGAAGGATGAGAAATGATCGCCGGGATTTCGAGCTTGGCTCTTACAGAGGTGGCAGAGTTGAAACAAAGCGTTTGCGTTTAACAGCTCAGGTTTTTATTTTTTAAGTTTTCACTTCTTCAATGTATCATTGGAGCCTATAGTCAAGGCAGCAGGGGAGTCCGGTGGAAAAGGAACGTGACCGACTGTTAGAGAAGGATTCTTCTCATTCTTGTGAGCTCACCTTCCTTAAACAAGGCTTAAGAGAATAATCAGTCTCTGGAAAGTAGGGCAGTGAGGAATAGGCCGTAGCAGCGCGCGGCAGGACTGCGCCGTCCTCTTTCAGTAGCACACGCCTTGTTCAGAGATGCTCCAGGGGCTCTCCAGGTAGATGGCCACAGTCTTTTGTGGAGAGCAGAGTTGTGCTTCTTGTACTGCCCAATTCCCAGTGACCAAACTGAGAAGGCTCTCCTACAGCGATGTTGTTCTCTACTCCTTATGTTCCCTGTGGTCCTTAGATCTTACTACTGCATCCGTCAAAGCTGGCCGTGGCAGGATTGGCGGCCAGTCTGAGTCTGTGGTGATGGTCCTCAGACCGTGCTTTCAGTGCACACTTATCCAGAGAGACACAGAGTCCTTGAGCTGTCCTTCAGCAGGAGGAGAGGTGGAGAAAACTCTAAAATGCCATTTAAATAGCTGAGAAGGCTCGTCTTGAAGAGCCGGTGATAAAGTCTGGGTGGAGAATTGGCTCGGTGGTCGGGGGCAGCGTAACCCCTCTGAGCTTTGTACAGCTGTCCTGAGTACGCTGGGTTTTGTGTGGCCCTCTAAGTAACTCGTTAAGTAGCTTAAGGGACGCTTACCTCGGGTAGTTGAGGGAGAGTCTTAGGGGGCTGCAGCTGGTGGGGCAGATGTGACACTGGGGGGACCTCGGTGACGAAAGGAGAGGGTCGTTCCGGGAAGCTCAGTTGCATCATCTCTTCTTTTAGTGCTTGTTACGTGTCCCTTTTATTGTCCTTCTCCGACAGATGGACTCGAACCGGTTGGGAGGACGTGGCAGGTTACTTGCTAATGGCAGCAGAAATTGCCAGCGTAGGATCGGGCTGGCTGCTGAGGAGCCTTCCGTTGGCAGGGTGCTTTTGCTGAAAGCCATTTCCATTCCGGTTTCGCGACAGCGGAGTCATAACCTTTGTTGTAGGTGTTACCGGCGGCTCTGATGCGGACAGCCCCATCTCAGAGTTAGTCCAGAGACAGCAGCCGAGTGAGTCACTCCTACACTGTCAAGGAAGTTTTGCTCCCGTGGTCGATTCTGTCCAGGTCTGCTCCACAAGAGAGGATTCCTGTCGAGTTCACGTTCAGCTTTTCTGTGGGGCTTGGAGGGACAGCGACGGCACGTGGCTGTGCTCGAGCGGTTGGCTTGCAGAGGTGTCAGCTTTTATTGTGAATGTAAAAGTATCGTGCGAGGCTGAGCTCTCAGAAGGGTGATGGCAGGTAGTTTTCCAGGAATTGTTTTGACGATTTGGTTTTTTGATGATTTTTACATCACGTTATTCAAGTCAGAGACTAAAAGTTGTATTTCCCCCTCCCCACCTAAATGTGAAACTGGGGCAGGGAACTTTGCAAGATAACGAGTTGAGGTGTAGTTATTTTTACGTTGGCGTGAAATCTTGCTCGCACGAGCGATTGCAGCTGAACACCGGCTAATGCATAAATTGCCTTGATGTGGAAGTGTGCCAAGTGCTTGGAATGAAGATTGGAAATTGGGGAGGAAAAACAAACCGCAAAGCTGCAGGTGTTTTCCTTGCAGCCTCACAACCTCCTTGTAGCTCCAGGTACCAATCTGCCCGCCTCTATTGTTGTTTGTGCTGCTGGGGATGGGGACTACGGAGGAGCGGAGGGAATTTTCCTGTGAATGCATCAGCACCTGTCTCGTCATCAGCAGCACGGTAATACTGCAGTAATAATGCAGGTGTCCCTGCAGCAGAGAAACTCCGTTGGTGCCAGTCATGAGGACGGTGTTATGCCAGTTCAGCAGCATGGGCTGTTACTCTTCTCACCGTTCTCCCTCCTCCCCTCCCGCCTTTAATTTTTTTTTTTTTTACCAGCAGCGAGAGAAATGGAGTGTATAGTTGATGGCATAAAATGAAAGAAGACACTGTTGAGACTTTCTAGCTGCCGGACCTCAGATTTCCGCTGAACAAGGCGTATTTAGGATTGGGGAGGGTCGTTGCGCGTTGGAAAGACGGCAGATCTGGTGATGCATCCCAGATAACGGGAAGCAATCCTCAGCGTACGGGGAAGAACCGCTGCTGCGAGGCTGGCTGCGGTGACGGTGCTGCTGTAGTAGCTGGGTAGGGCGAGGAGGAATCACCCAGCTTGTGCCTGCTTCAAAATAGATGGGAAGAAAAAAGCCCCCAAACCTGCAAGGCTGAAACGGAGTAGGCAACATCATTTGCTTCACTCGGCTGCAGCGTGTGCTTCCCTGTCAGCACCCAGGAAGCTGATCTGTAGCTGGAGAAAATGGTGTCTTGGGTGCTTATGCAGTGAACCCTCGCTTTCGCTTGAGAGCTCTGTCGTATAA
This sequence comes from Eurystomus gularis, assembly GCA_013400335.1. Lineage (NCBI taxonomy): Eukaryota > Metazoa > Chordata > Aves > Coraciiformes > Coraciidae > Eurystomus > Eurystomus gularis. The sequence goes on from VZZY01022323.1 coordinate 333,029, forward strand.
ATGAGGTGGTCGTGGTGTTCCGCTTTGTCCCCGCAGAAACGGCAAGCGGTGCCAAGGGCTTGTCTTCGCGCGGTCCTTGGATGGAATTTTTAATCTAATACACAGGGAACGCTGTGAAAATCCACACCTCAAAAGGGCTTGAAGCCCGTGGTGACCGAGCGGTGGTTGCCCCCGAAAACACGTCGCTGTAGGTGAAAGGGCAGAGCCGTGCGCTTTGCCGGAATACCGAGTTGGGTCCAGTCAAAGCCTGTTCCCACTCGTGTATTTCAGGATGTGTGTACGTGTAAGTTGGTTGCTTTGCCTTGATGCTTCACATCAGAGTATTTTTTCCAGTAAATTGCCTTTCAACCGGGATTTCTAACGTCTTCTGGAAGCGTAAGAGGTGGTATTCTCAGGGCTGGAAGGTAGCAGGGTGCGGGAGGACGGGCGTCAAGCTCTGGCTTTCACACGGGACCCTTTCCGACGCCGAGCTGGCCTGTGACAGAGACGAACAGAAAATGCAGCGCACGTACCTCGTGCGGGCACGATGAAATACCGCTGGAATAGCGAGCGTTTTGTCTTCCTGAGGCTCCAGATCATTTCTTGACGCTCACAATTGCAAGCCGCATCTGCAGACTTGGCTAGGCCGTTCCGGTTAAAAGCACGACGCGGTTCCGCGTCGTAATCTGCAGAGGCTTTGGGCTGCCCGTTGGCACGGCAGGGTTGGGGCGCTTGAAGCACTTGGCCCGGTCTGCCCCGTTCCAAATACATCATGGCTTGGTTCGGATTCACTCTGACCTCACGAATCCCTTGATTCCTGTTGGATGTTTAGAGAGAAGGCACAAAAAATAAGCTAGCAGTGTCGTGCAAAGAAAACTCGACCGGTTCTGGGCCAGCTTCGGGCTTTGTTCTCGCCCTGGGAATGCTGGTTTGGTTCCCCCGTGTGTTCTGGTTGCAAGGTAATGGTGCAAAAACTGCTGTTTGTGTGAAACACTCGTGAAGGAAATAGTGGAAAAGAGGTTTTTTTAAAAAAATGCTTGTGAAAGTTGTATGAAAGATGGAGAGATCTCGATTTCATTTTTCTGCTGCAGTGACTTGGAACGATATCGCGGTAATCCCCAGGGCTGCAGGAAGGGATCAGCAGATGCTCAGTGGGTCTGGTCAGCAGCTAAAAAAGAGCTGGGAATCGCTTTTCATATGGGAATGGGCAGAAGGGAATCCTGGCAGGGGTCCTGCTCCCAGAATCCCAGGGGACTTGTGTGTGTGCCTTCTCCTGCATGGTCCGTTGGTGGGCTGCATGTGCTGCAGGTCCAGCTCTGAGGCAGTCAGCGGCCGCTGGCTGTAACAACTGTGGGCTGGTGTCTCGGTGAGACCCAGGGCAGGGACAGAATTAACGAGCTCTCTGCCATTGGAGGTGTGAGAGCTAAAAGCGTTCCAGAGCGAAAGCTGAGATTATCTCGGACGGGAGTTGCTGGAGCGCAGGGAGGAGGGAGCGCGACGGGGGGTCAGGCTCTGCTGCTCGCATGAGGAGTTCTCGCGGAGGTCGGGATTAGTGCTGCTCGCTGTAGGAGGGTCATTTTAGCTGAGGAAGTGAAGAATCCAAAGCTTCCTTGCTCCTCAAGCTGGTAACTTGTACGGTGGGTTCTTCAGAAAGGCTTCGTACCGAGGCTTGGTTCTAGGACCACCCTACAACCCCTTGGCACCCTTGGGGTATCAAACACCAAAGGCCAAGGTAAAAATAGCAAATTCTGAAATAATAACCTGCTGTTGCGTTGAAAGGCAAGAAAATAAGAGTCCAGCCCCAACAAAAATAAAAAAACCTGCGGAGAAAATACTGTCATGCAAGGTTTTTTGGAGGGGGCCTTTTGAAACGTGTGCCTGGGCTACTGTGGTTCCTCCAAATCAGGTTTTGGATGCTGTTGTTCACGGAGCTTAAAAACCCCAGAGCTTACAAACCCGTTTCGTGGTGGTGTGTTAATGAGTAGGAGTTGCTGTTTCACAGCCCTGGCGATGTGTTGTTCGCCACCGAGCTGCTAGACGCTCACACTGGGTCTCGCTGTGTGCTTGAGACTTTTTTAACAACTGTTTACTAGTCGTTGGGGGTTTTTGGAGCACGTCTTCATGTAAGGCTTCAATAGAGAGAACTGTCATATTGTCTGCTTTCTGCTTATAAGCATTGGCTAGGACACAGCGAGGAACGCGCGCTGCTTCCAGGAGGGTGTTGCAGGGGGCTTGGCCAGAGGTGCTGTTGACGTTCCCTTCTCCCAGTGCCTCTGGGTTGGGCTTGGTGGAGGAAAAACTGTAAAAGCGTGATGAAGAAATACTGGAGATGCTGTGTGAGTTAGTGACCAGAGCTATTTGTGACAGCTACGTACTGATCAGATGGATAAACACCGGGCTTTTGTCGTTGCGCGGCATGGGCGGTAGTAGGTGGTGGGTGCTGGAAATGGCTCTCTGCCGCTGTTTGTAAATAAGATTTTAAATAGTTGCTTTTGTTGTTCTCCACCATTGATAAAGTTTGGCTCATGAGAAAGCTCTCTGGTAGCGTTTTGTGGGCGACCGTATCGGTGCGAGGTGTAAATATAACCAAGTGTTAGATGTGCAGGAAAAGAAGGACATGAAACACTAAACCAAGTGACATCTTCAAGGTACCGGAGTCGCTGGTGTGACCAAAAGGCTCCGCTTCGCTCTTGGGCTCCTTCATTGCCTGACATCCAGCAAGACGAGAGCTTGCCGTCACCTCAGGCTTGTGAGGATCATCCAGGCGTTGATTCTGGTAGCAAAGAGGCTTGACTAGCTTGATACCGTAGTTGATGATGCAGCTCTGGAGGAGCTGTTGGGTGTCGAGTACTGGATTTCTAGCTCGTAAGTCTAGAAGATATGGAGAGACAGTTGTTTGTAGGTGGGGTGTAGCTCCCTCCCTCCCTCCCACGCTTGACATGAAATTCAGAAGAGTCTAAGCAGTGTTCATCCTTGTAAGGAGTAGAATTGAAATCAGGAGAGGACTGATTCCTCCTCAAGTCCTTGGTGTTTTGGTTTTGTGAGGGAAACTATGGGAGAAAGTTTGTTTGGCCCTAGTTTACATCGGTGTGAGGCCACGTGGAGGCACGTGTGTGGACCTGGAAGACAGTGGGATGGGGACATGGGGTGTTTCCATCCATGGTTTCATGGTGGGGTCTGTGCTGGTGGCAGTTCTATACGTGTATGGTGAGAGATGGGTGAAGCTGGAGCTAGCGCGTGGTTTGGAGGAGGAAAGCGCAGGTGGGGTTTTGAGTCTGCGCTTCAGGAAAGCGAGGAAAACAAATGTGTTTGTGTATGAGTGTGAGCACATACGTGAGTGTGAGCCTGCACGGGGAAGGGACCCGAGAGGCCGCTGTAGCAGAGGACAAGTGTGCAGAACCCAACGGGTTGTGGTTGCCAGGCTTTCCTAAGTAGGCAAGAGCTCATCTTCCCAATCAGAGGTGATGAAAGCCCGTAACGTTGAAATTCTAAGTTCAGGCTGGCGTTACAACACTTGGAAAACTTAGAAAGGCCTTTCCACCTAGAAAAATAGGACGTGGAACATACGCAGAGGTCCTCATAGCGTGAAGTGTCCTTGGGGTTTGGATGTGCATACCTGTAAACGCCGTCCTGTTCCAAGGCATTTTTAAATGTCTCTTCCCAGCTGCACTCCGTGCATGAAAACTGTAGGCTGTGCCGGCTGAGAGCTGTCACAGCTTGGCCGTTCTGTTCGCCTACCATTACTGTTGCTGCAGAAGTGACTGTGGGCAAAGGCAGCCTGGGCAAGGACAGAACGTGAAGGTTTTTACTGCAGGATGAGAGGGGAGGAGGACTCCTGTAAAACGCCTTCTGTTGGGGCCTGTCTGGACAATCGGATGATGTCAGCGCATTGTTTGATCGCAGAAATACTGACCCAGAACCCAGATGGAATATCCTGATACGAGGTGCAGCGTTTGTTTACTATTCCATGCATTTTTTTTTACCTAAGGGAAATAAAATACATCTGAAGACCATTAAAGGAAACGTCTGTTTACTTGGCCTGGTAAATGGAAATGCTTTGTCTGTGGCTCCTGTAGATGTTTTCTGGGAAACCAGGGTGGGATTTTCACTTCGACCAGCACTGTTTTATTCACCGCCGTTCGGCACTGCCTCGTGTCGCTGTCGGTCACGTCGAACCGGCTGAAAAGACAAGGCTGGAGATCTCATGAAGCTCTCAGACCAAAAGGAATTGGGTGAAGACAGAGTTGGAGGCTTGAGGACAAGTGCTGCGGGTTGAAGAGGTATCGCTTCTGCCTTAGAAAAGCAAAGCCGGCGATGCTTAATGTCCTCAAATAGTCTCAATGTGTTGTTTAATAAGTTTGATTTCTTGAGGTGTTGCTCGGAAAGGGCAGCGTGTGATGGAAAGAAGAGGAGAAGCTTTCTCCGGGCAACGTGTGGTGGTCTGGGTGGCTTGCTTTTTCTCCCCGCTCTCCTTGCGCTATAGCTGGTTTTTTTTAATCGTACCGCGCTCGTATTCTTAGGAGGACGGAAAACAGAAAGATTTTTCCATTTGAAACCTAAACTGCATAAAAGACCTAATTTGAGGCGAGAGGATGTGAGCGGGGGAGAGATATTTTCCTATTTTGACTTTTCTTGTAGCAAATATTTCACAGTGTTAGGAAGAACCGCGACCAGCTGTTAAATATCTCACTGAGATGAGATTTTTTTGCAGTTAGTGTAAGTAGTAGGGATTTTGCATGAGTTGGGCGAGCCAAGAATCCTTCCGTTGGCTCAGGAGTCGGCCTTTCCAGGGGTGAAGGCTGTCGCTTGGCTCCTGAAGAGCAGAACGGCTCCCTGCTCCCGCTGCTTGCTGCAGCAGGCCAGGACCTCTGGACGGAGACAAACGGCAAGTCCTCAGATGAACCAAAACCGGCCTAAAACGGCGCTGGAGATGCCGGGAGCAGACCCTGGCGAGGCAGGACTGACCTGTTCTCGGGACTGGGGTGGAAACTAGGAGGTGCCTTGGCCAGCTTGCCGAACGGGGAAGCTGCCGCCGGTGCGAGGATCGCTCGGAGAAAGCGGTGCTGAGGAGCAGCGGGCAGTAGGGCGTTTGTCAGCAGCTGGGGACACCAGAGCCTCTTTGGACATGCCCTTCAGCTTGCTGCGTTCCCGGGTTGGGAGGAGGAGGACAAAGAGGCTTCAAAGCGGTGGAAGGAGGCTTCAGAGATGCCCTTGAGATGTTTACTTGCGTGTTGCCAAAAGACAAAAGCCGGGAGGTTCTGTTCTCAGTGGTATCGTTGATGTCATTGATGGCCGTTGTTCTGATAGCCGTTCTCGGCCAACTCGCCTAAAGCACCAGTGATGAGGCTGAGGTTCCGTGCTAGGACCAGATCCCAGGAAGTTCTGAGCTGGAGGCAGACTGCAGAAGGACAACTTGTTTGAGCTCCTCACTTGTGACAGGAGAATACTTGGGAGGACGGAGGGAGACCTTTCGGGGGACCTCTGGGAACTGGTCGCTCTTCTGCTTCGTCTGCCCACTTGAGATTCTGAGGTCGCTTATCTGCAGGAATCTGAACTTGTGATGCCCATGAGACTGCTTTTAAACTGGGAGAATAAAAGAAATTGTGTTTGTTGTACTTGAGGAACTGTATTCCATGTGGAAGTAGATGACCGCGGCGCCACAGGCAGTAGCTGCTTTCATCCAAAGATGAGGGAGGTTTTGAATCGTGGTGCAGCGGTGGCCGGCACGTGTGGTCTGCTCGTCTGGCAGCCTTGCATTTCGGTTGATGGGAGGTTTGGGTTTGGAATGCTTTTTCACTTTGTTATTTTTCTTACTTCTTCTGTTTGAAGGTTTTTTGAGGCGGGTGAGCTTTGCAGGAGAGTGTTTAAACTCGGTCTTTATACTCTAATGAATGGCTCAATGGCTAGTTCCTAGGGTTAGGGTGTGCTCCCGGAACTCTTGGAGGAAGTGTCTTCTCTCAACTACTTGAGTCAGTCCTCCTTCTGCTGAAGAAGGCACGGATAACAGGCTGCGTGTTCTGTAGGTGGTGTTTTTGTGAGAAATGGTCTGTGAGACCCTTGTGTGCTGCGTTCGGTTCTATCTGCAACATGTCCTCGGTCCATTTTAGTTTTTTAAATCTTCAGTTAGGGGACATCAGACTTCAAAGTAGTGAGACGGCCAAGAGAGTCTCCCTACGAGTCAGATGGAAACAGTCAACACGGAAATAGTCCTGGCTGGGTTCTCCTGGTTTTGTGTGCTCGCCGAGCTCAGCGCTTCCCGGAAAGGTGCGCTGGGTTGTGTGACGTGGAACCAAATCCTTGAAAAGCAAGGGCTTGAGTGATCACTAGGACTGCGGGGTTTCTGTTTTACGTGGATTTCGGCCGGTTACCTTGTTCTTAAAGCACATCTGTTGTTTTTCAGGTGGAATCGTTTATCTTAGATCAAGATGATCTCGAAAACCCGATGTTGGAAACGGCTTCTAAATTGCTTTTGTCAAGTACTGCCGATGGTGCTGACCTGAGAACAGTAGATCCAGAAACCCAGGCAAGATTAGAAGCTTTACTTGAAGCGGCAGGTAAGTACTCGTGTCCCACAGAGCTTTAACCCCGGAGCCCTTCCTGATGAGACCGCAGCGGAGCTGCTTGCATAAGTCTAATCCGTACGAGCACGATACGCAGAGCGCAGGGAGCCGTGAGCTGGGCAAGGCATGCAAAAGTTCATTAAAGCGTTTCAAATTTTGGAGCGTCAGAGTTTCATGTGAAAGCCGGGCTTCTAATCGGATTCCTCCAATGCTGGATTTCTAAAAGCCCGAGTAAAAACTGATGCCCGCCCTTGGCTGGCAGCCCTATGTCAAAACCTGAACCGCTCAGCGAGGCCTTTGAAATCCGGGTCGTAAACAGTCGATCCCTTCCTTTGGAAGCTGTCGTTCCTCGTGCTCGGAACGTTTCCCGCCAGCAGGTCCCACAGACTCAATTCCAACTTCTCTGTTCTCCCCTTTCCCGGCGTGCGTACCCGTTTGTTGTCAACGGGGATGGAAGGAATAGGCAAGCTGTCGACGGCCGATGGGAAAGCCTTCGCCGATCCCGAGGTGCTTCGCAGGCTGACGTCTTCGGTCAGCTGCGCGTTGGATGAAGCTGCCGCCGCGCTCACCCGGATGAGAGCGGAAAGCACGGCCAATGCAGGGCAGACGGACAAGTAAGCCCGCTTCCATACTGCTGCTGTGGTTTGGTTGTTCGGTCGTCGGCCGCTTCCAGAAGCCGTTTTTCTTGTTGTGTCGCTTGTGGTTACAGGATGGCGAAACTCTTACTCGAGTGGGATTAGCGCCAAGTTGTCCCCCGCGATTCCCTGTTAAATATCCCTGGACTGTCAGGTCTTGCGGCGGGGAGTGAAGCAATTAATGCTGCTTAGAATTCAGAAGCCACGCGCAGAATCGCGCCATTTAACTTGACCAACTGTAGAAACAAAATTTCTAAGCTTTTAAGTAGCGTAGGCCTTAGAACTGTACCAAAAAATAGCAAATCCCACAATGGGTCATACAGCGATAGCGTAAAATGAGCTTTGGGACCAAAAAAACGCCGTCTGTTGTTTTGGAGAGGCTCGGAATGCCTTTGTGGTTGAGGGAGGAAAACAGTCTTGAGGGACTGGAGTTTCACGGGGGTCAGCAGCGTTCTGGTGTCGGGCAGGGCCTCGGACAGAGTGTCAGCTGGAAAGTCGCAGCTTTTTAAGTGGACTTCCTGGCTTATCAATGGTTTTTTTGCCTTACTGGGATGTTTACAGGGGAAAGAAAAAGAAGGTTCCCTTTTAGGCTGGTTTAAAGTCCATCAGAAAGAGTGTTAGTAGGAGCAGCCACGTGCAGTTTGTTCCTTGTACGCTGAGGAACTCCATGAGGAACGTTTCCTGGTGCGTTGATCAGGAGGTGTGAAGAAGAGAGAGGAGTTTGGGGTTACGTCTGCTTCTCTTCGGCGTGTCCCTCGCTGCCCCCGGATCCTTGCGAACGGTGGCTGCTGCCAGAGTTGTTAGTGGGACAGAGGAGGTGGGAAATGAAAATACAGGTGGGAAATGCAGTGAATAGACGTATTGGGAATAAAAATTCTCTCTGTATTGAGGTGGTGTCTGTGGCACAGACCAAATAGGAGTCCCGGGTACACCATGCAGCTCTAAGTTAGTCCCTGCTACACAAATACCTGCTTTTACATCTCGAGTATTTTAAAAATCCAAGAATTTAAGGAAGTTATGACTTATTTCTCAGAGTCCTAAATGATTGCCAGAAAAGCTTTTGTGGTTTCATAGGACATAACATCATGCCGCGGGTGTGGTGCTGAGACGGTAACTCCGGTCCACGGCCGTGTTTTCTCTCAACGTCTTTTCCACTTGGTTTGTACGTAACGCAGAGCTGGGTGCCCTAAAGGATCACCCTGCAAACGCTCGTTACAAACGAGGAGCGGGCACGGTTGGGTGTGCGCATCACTCCATTTTCTGGAAGCTTACGTGGAAAACCAAGTGTAAAAAAAAAAAAAAATGACGCTTCTTCAATGAGCAGCTGGGGCTTGGTTAGATTGTGTTTCCTTTTTTGTTGGCTGCGCTGGATTTCTTCATGCTGCCTTTCAAGAAGAGTCTGGTTTTGCTTTTAAACGCTTTCTCTCTCCTCAGCCGCAGCTTGGCAGAGGCCTGCTCGGAAGGAGATGTGAACGCCGTGCGGAAGTTGCTAATTGAAGGCCGGAGTGTGAACGAGCACACAGAAGAAGGGGAGAGCCTCCTTTGTTTAGCCTGCTCGGCGGGATACTATGAGCTCGCGCAGGTTGGTGTCCTGGCTGGTTTTAGCATGACTTGTACAACGAGAAGCGTTGAAGGGACATATTCCAGGTGTTCAGGTAGCAAAAAGTGCCATTTGCGGGGCAAACGGAGGCTCGCACAGAAACGACGTGTCGCTAATGCCTTCTTTGTGCCTGGCGTCTCTGTTTCTAACCCCAGCCTGTGTGTGGGTGAAGGTCGGGGCTTCGCGGAGCCTTACGGCCCTCCCGGACACGCTGGTTTGTCACTTGCCGGCGTTGCTGATCACCCGTCTGTTGGCAGGTTCTTCTGGCAATGCATGCTAATGTGGAGGACCGTGGGATTAAAGGAGATATAACACCTTTAATGGCTGCTGCTAATGGCGGACACGTCAAAATTGTCAAGCTGCTGCTAGCTCACGGTGCTGATGTGAACGCACAGTCGTCAACAGGTAAATCGGCGTGCGCCGGAGCCCCTTGGGAACGACTGGGAAGCTGAGGCTCGGCGTGCGTGGGGGCTGGGGAGCGTCAAGCAATGCAGAAGGCTTCCTTCTGGCTTTACTATTTAGCTGCTTGGGTTTTTTCTTTTAAATGAAGCTGTGAGATGTAGGTTGGTGGCGGACGTGCAAAGGCGGAGAAGGTCAGTTAGTAACCGGAAGGCGTTTGCGTACGTAGGATTTGTTGTCGCGGAGTATTTTGAGCACGGTTTGGGAAGCTGGTGTGCACGTGGAAGGCGGCTTGGTGTCAGGTCTAGAAAACCAAGGGAAAATAAGAAACGTGGGAGGATCCTCTCCCTGCTTTTCTCCCCTCTTTCCCGTGTATATTTGGTAGACCCTTGTGCACGAGTGGCTGAATAGGGAAATTCTCCTAGTCTGTGGAGAGCTTGTGCGGCGTCAAGTCACTGGCAGGTGGAGTCCTGACCCTGAGCCATGAGGAGACTGGGGATGCCACCAGACAGCTTGGTTGGGTTTTTTCCTTTTTCGCAGTGAAGTCGTTGAGTAGTAACCCTGCTTTCACCTTCTCACGTTTTTTCGAGGTATCTTTCCCACAAGCAGATTCCTTGACTGTCCTGTTCAGATGAGTGTTTCCATAGTTTTTCCATGGAGATTGTTTTCATCTCCTCGTAAAGACTTCAGTCCATTTTTGAAAGGTGTTAAGACTTGACTTAGAAGCAATGTTTCATTCTGCCCCTGGTTTTGAGCCCCTACCTACAGCATAGCATCTTCCACGCTGTTCCTAGCAAGCACTGCTATCAAATTCCATTGGTAACCCCTTTCTTTTTTTTCCCCCCCGCCTTTAGGCAACACAGCCCTTACCTACGCCTGTGCCGGAGGCTACGTAGACGTTGTGAAGGTACTGCTGGAATCGGGCGCCAGCATCGAGGACCACAACGAGAACGGCCACACTCCTCTGATGGAAGCGGGAAGCGCCGGGCACGTGGAGGTGGCCAGGGTGCTGCTGGAGAACGGAGCGGGCATAAACACGCATTCCAATGAGTTCAAGGAGAGCGCGCTCACCCTGGCTTGCTACAAAGGTACCGTGCTCGTAACAAAGGTGTAACGAGTGAGGAAGAGTGTGGCAGGCGTGCAGAGTCGTTTCAAAGGCGCCTTAACTCAGCCTTGCTGTGTAGGAGAAAGTGGATTTAAAGGCTAGAAATAATACACCTTTTACTGCTTTGGTTTTTCTGTCCTGGCTGGGATACCCACAGCACGTACGCACCGTGCGGGAAATGATGAGCTGTGTGGAGTAGCAAGACACAAAACTTAAGTGGGGTCTTTACAGTGCTTCAGAAGATGCTTCTGTCCTCTAATAAATGAGTTCAATTGAGGACATAACACGCTTCACAAGCGTGGAGAACCTTCTGTAACGTGACTGTGTTTGACAAGCTGCCTCTGCTTTGGTTCAGAAAGCACTTAAATTTTGAGGAATTAGCACTTGGAGAACGCGGCCGTTGTAGGGCCTTGGCTATGAGGTGTGAGTGCTTTCAAACAGCTGTGAGGTGCCCTTACCTCGGGAGGATTCCTATGGATGGTTGGATTCATAGAGTCATAGGGGTTGGAAGGGACCTCTGGAGATCTAGGATCGCCTAGAGCAGGTCGCACAGGAACATGCCTGGATGGGTCTTGACAGTCTCCAGAGGAGGAGCCTCCACAACCTCTCTGGGCAGCCTGTTCCTGTGCTCTGTCACCCTCAAAGGCGAGAACTTCCTCCTCATGTCGAAGTGGAACTTCCTAGAGTGAAGCTCGTGCCCGTTAGCTCTTGTCCTGTTACCAGGCACCACTGAAAAAAGCCTGGCCCCATCTTCCCGACAGCCACCCCTCGAGTGTTTGTGTGCATTAATAAGATCCCCTCTCAGTCTTCTCTTCTCCAGACTAAAATGTCCCAAGTCCCTCAGCCTCTCCTCCCAGGGGAGGTGTTCCATGCCTCTGATGATCTTGGTAAGCCCTTCCCAAGAGGATGCTTGGCGGTGTGAAGGTAGTAGTGCTGGTTAACCCTTCGCTGTGTCTCCCTACAGGCCATCTAGAAATGGTGAGATTTCTGCTGGAAGCCGGCGCAGACCAGGAGCACAAGACGGATGAGATGCACACGGCTCTCATGGAGGCTTGCATGGTAAGGGACGGGTGGCTCGAGCTTCACGAGCAAAGGTCTCCTTCCGGTGCAGAACCTGCCTGCGGTGTTTCAGCTTTCCCGTGTACTCAGTGGCCCTTTCGCAGAAGAAATTGGGGCGGGTCGAGGGAAATACCTCGTTGAAAAGTAGTTCCTAAAACGGCAAAATTGAACTTGTGGCTGATCAAATAATTGAATTCTTCAGAGCCATCAGCTAAAGCGTGCATCCCGTGGGCGTTAGCAGGTGAGCTCCCCTGACCCACCCGTTGGATCAGGAGGTTTCTCTCTGTCGAGCCACGCTTTATTTTTGTTCTGAGGTGGCCGGAGTCGGCGAGTAAGGCTGTGCTCATCGTCCCAGAGCAGCTTCTGGAGCCTCCGTCTCTCCTCGCGTTGTGTTGTATGTCACTTGCTCTTTGCTGTTTGCACTTCTGATAATTATGGAGGGTTGAAACAGATACTTTTGAGACCTCGGTTGAGAGAAATCAATGACTTGGAGATAGCCAAAAGGAAATCATGGGAATTTCTTTGACCAGAACCTTTTCTTTTTTTGCTTTGTGTAATGTCGCGAGCTTCTCTGCAAGCAACTTTCTGTTTGTGAAGGGAAAATACTTTGTACAGTAACATCCAAATTAAAAAAAGTGATGTTGAGATGCTTTTAACAATCTTAACGTGGGCCGTGAATGTGGTCGTAACCTGGCGATGGGAGGCATTGAACACACGAGCTGGTCTCGGTAGGGTTCGTGCAGCCACGTGCTCCTTCAGAACACAGGATCGGAAGCTCTTTGGGAAGCGGGGAGGAAATGGAAGGGGAAATTGTCAGCTTCTAAAGGTTCTGTACGGGTGTGTTTTGTGCTGGAATGGTGTAACTGATGCCGGAGCTAAGATTCTTCCAGGCTGTCGTGGTGAAGAAAACTTGCTGAATGGATGTTTTTAGATAGTTGTTCTGTTTGAAGTCCCGTTGGGCTTGAACAGCTCGGTCGGTCTCACATGCCTGCCTCTTCCTGAAAGCTCTGATTTTACGCTCCCAAAACTTGTCTCTTAGGTTTCATTTTCACCCTCCTCCCTAAATAAACCCTCCCGGGTTGGCTTTTCCATGTCATTAGCCTTGCGCGGGGTCACGCTGTGAACTGGGGCCACGGAGGAGTGTCTTCCCTTCCCTGAAACAACCATAGTGCTTCTAAAATCTGCCAGCTAGGTCTGTTCAGGGGGCTCCGTGGCCTCGGACAGGGGATGGTTCGTGTGGCGTAGCACTTGGGTACCCGCCAGTGAGGCTGCTTCAACCTTGTCCTCCGAGTGCTTCGGGAAGACTTCTGAGAGCTTCGTTTCCTCGCAGTTAACGTGGGTTTCGTGCAAATGAGGTGTTGGGCAACGTGTCTTACCTTGTGGGAGCCAGAAGCAGGTTTGTCTAGTTGGTGCTTCCTTTTCCTGAGGGACCCTCCTCTTCCCCAGCGAGGGCTGGGTGCCGGTTGCCCGCAGTGGCTGGTGTTTAAAATACACCTCGTGCAGGTCGTCAGATGACTTTTGGTGACGTAAGAAGAGTTCTGAGGCTTTTTGTGGCCGTGGTGGAAGAGCTGCACGGCTCCACCCCGTCGTGAGGCTTGTCAAAGCACGGATAAAATTCCCTGGCGTGGCTAAACGGCTCTTCTCCAGGCTGCTGGGCCCACATCAGAAGCTTTGAAGCATACCTTTATTCGGCTCTTCGCCACACTTGTTGTGGACCGGCGATGACGCGTGATCTTGGCGGAGCCTGATGGTTGAGGCCCCGTCTCTGCGCTCCCCTGAGGAAAGATTCTTGACGGAGTCTCGGAGTTTCTCCCTAAAATAGTGTTGTCATTTCATGTAAAAGGTGAATATGGCCTAGTTAATGCCCTAGATATTGTTCCGAGAGGAAATCGTGTTTTGCTCCCTGGCTATCAGAAGAGGGTGTAAAACGCTGAAGGAAACGAAGCGTAAAAGTGATAGATGTAGATTCATATTCGGTCTGGAAAAAGAGCTTTTTGAGGTTGTGGTTTCTAGCTTGGCGAGGACGGCAGCGCTTGGGATCTGCTGCCTCTTCGGAGTTCACCTGAGATCAAGGTTTCCCTTGTTTGGAGGCAGCCTTGGGCTGGCCTCGTGTTCCCGGGAAGCTGCTGCTTTCTCTACGCAGCCCTCCCGCGTGTTGTGCGTCAGACCTGGTCCCGTGACGGCTGCTCCCCAGCTCGAACGACGGCGGTTTCCCCATGGAGAAAACCAGCCCGGCGCGCTGGGGCTGTCGCTGGCGGCCGAGCCGGTCTCTGCTTCGGCTCGAGCAAAGCAGAAGTGAGTGGCAGTTGGAGATGCCCCTGTCAGGCCGCCAGCGTCAACACCGAGCTGAAAAGCCCCTTCAAATAGTTCCTGGGATTTATGGCATGCCGAAAACGTGACGAAGATCGCACGCTCGAATATTTCCTTCGTTTGTAAAGGAAGAAAGCAAACTTGGGAGCTGCGGTTTGGTAAAACAAGTTTGACAGCGTGATGACGGTATCTGGAAAACCCTGCCGAGGAAAGGCGTGGGTCAGGTGGCTCCTGGGATGTGTGAAGAACCCCTGGCAAGTGGTCCTGCTTTGGCTTTGCTCTTGGAGGGAGCAAGTCAGGCCTGGCTCTGCTGCTCGGTTGAGCAGTGCAATCGTTTTGCAGGAGCCAAGGGGTGAGGGACGTCATCGCACACGGCTTCTTTTTAAGAAAGAGAGGAAGCAAAATTGGTAAACTTAAATCCTGTCCGCTCTTCCGCCTGCCTCCCCAGAAGCTGGGAGTGGGTCGTGTAAACACTCCGAGCCACACACGGTCTGCATGGCCCGGAGGACAAACCGTTCCTCCACGCGTTGTTGTTATAACGAAAATCATTTAACAAAGAATGCAGCTGCGCGTGGAATTCAAAACAGAATTCCTTCCCTGACAAAGGGGGGAGCGCTGGCGTTGAGGGACTTGTTGGCAATGCAAAGGCCTTGTAGTCTTCGGGAAGAACATCAAAACCCGTTCTTACGTCCGAGAGAAGGTGACTTTCTTTGCTTTTTAAACCGGGTGTCTCTTAACACTCCTCCTTTATTAGACCACTTGCCTTGTTAGGATCGAAGGTGTTGGCAGAAGGCAAGAAGAAACACATCGGAGTGGTGGCTTAATCTAGAATTTGCGTTCCTTAGATAATTCCGCGCAGTATCCTGTGCCTGCACAAGAGGAGTACTGGGTGTTGGAGGGTTTTGGTATTGTTCTGGTGGAGGAGGCAAGCGTCTGACATAGCGTCCAGCTCCCTCACAACTATTTGGGTTTGTTTTCCCCTCTAAGCCGGTCCCAAACGCTTGAAGGTGAAGGTGAATCTCGTAAGAAGTTGACCAGCTTATACAATTAGCAGGAAAGTTTCACGTGTGGTTCGCAGTATTTTAGTTTGCGATTGAATGTGTTCAGTAAAACATGCTTGAAGTTTCTTCAGCAGCCTATTCAATAGTAGATCTTTAGCCTTTATCCACACCTTAAGAGGAATATTTAGCAGAACCAATCAAGTTTCACAATATTCTTGGGCTTCTTTACTCACGTCTTGCTTCCTGTGTCTTCTGAGGGCATTTGAGTCGGTGACTACTTAAAGCTTTGCAGAAGAAGAGCAGTTTTTCTATTCTGACCGTCTTCTGACGTTGTCTCCTTGCATCCCTAGGACGGCCATGTGGAAGTGGCGAGATTGCTTCTTGACAGCGGGGCTCAGGTGAACATGCCTGCGGACTCTTTCGAGTCTCCGCTGACGTTGGCCGCCTGTGGCGGGCACGTCGAACTGGCAGCTTTGCTGATCGAACGTGGAGCCAACTTGGAAGAGGTGAACGATGAGGGATACACACCACTCATGGAAGCGGCTAGGGAAGGCCATGAGGAGATGGTGGCCCTGTTGCTTGGTCAAGGTAATTATTGATTGCGGTGCCTTTCAGGGACTGGAATTCAGTGGGCATCTGCATAAGTTAGGGGGGGGAAAAAGCGCTAAGTTACTGTCGTGTTTGTTTCCTTCTTCAACAGCTTCTCAACTCCCCCTCCCCCCTCTTTTTGAGCAGTTGCCGGGGCTGTTTGGGGGCTTTTTTAGCAAAACATCCTTTGCTCGACTTGTTTAATTCGTAAGTGGTCATTCTGAACTGTTTTTCAGAACGGGTTTGCATTTTTCAGACAGACGGCGGACGGTTCATGTGGGGAATTTCCACATTTCCGATGGCCTGGGTCTATCTTGAGATGCTGTTACTGCTGAAAAGCTGTAGAGAAGAGCTTTGAGGTCCTCGGAGAGGTTTCCAAAATAGTTCAATAAAGCTGAAGTCTTTTGATTTGTTACACTTCTGATTTCAGAAGAAAATTTCTGCAGCTCTAGAAATGAGATCTGTTATAAGAAGGTGCCTTGAGCATCAGGGAGTGGCTTGGCCTGCCGGTCCTGGTTGGAGTAACTGGTGTTTTCTGATCTGTGTGTGCTTTCGGTCTTTTCTTTTAAGGAGCAAACATCAATGCTCAGACAGAGGAGACGCAGGAAACCGCGTTGACTCTGGCTTGCTGCGGAGGCTTTCTGGAGGTGGCCGATTTCCTCATTAAAGCAGGAGCTGACATCGAACTTGGTTGTTCCACACCTTTGATGGAGGCTGCTCAAGAGGGTCATTTGGAGCTGGTTAAATATTTATTAGCTGCAGGTACGGAGTCATTTTCCTAACCGTTTTGTAGAGACTTAACGTAACCCCGAGAGAAAACGACCTTTTCCCATATTCATTGCGTGTTCGTTAGCTTGTTGAACTTGACTGCGCAGGTTTGCGAGACCTGAAGTCCTTCAGTAGTCGGAGCCTGCTGTAGGTTTGTCAAGATTACGTTGACGTAAACTCGCTTGGAACTGAACTTCTTGGTTGGTTGGTGGTTCTGTTCCTTCAGAGTACGCTCGAGTTCTCAGTTCCCTAGCTGTTGGATTGGAAGGGGGGAGTTAAAAAATGGCTCTTTCTGAGCATCGCGTGTTTTCGGTAACGAACTTCATCACGCTGACGTGCTCGTTACCGCTGCTGCAGGGGCGAATGTGCACGCGACGACGGCAACGGGCGACACGGCCCTGACGTACGCCTGTGAAAACGGCCACACCGATGTAGCAGATGTCTTGCTTCAGGCGGGCGCGGATCTGGTAAGTCCTCACCACCTTGCGTTGCGTGAGGAAGTGGAGTTAAAACGTCTGTGTATGATTGTTTTGCTCCTGTGCTCCTCGCTGAGAACTTTCCGCGTTTGCTGTAATTGGTGCGGTTGTATTCAAGTTATCTTTTAACCTTTTCTCTTCTAACTCGGTGAGAATTGGAGGGGGGTTTCAGGCTGTTGAGTTACCTGAAAGCGCTTAGGTCGGTTACGGGACTTTGGCGATCGAAGCCTAAAGCATCTCCCAGCCCCTCGAGGCTGCTGTACAGAAAAATGAGGAACTTTATTCTTCTGTCCTGTGAATACCACGTCAGCGGCATTCGGCTTTGACTTGTTGGAGTGATTGTGGATTAGTTCTGTACCTGCAAATTGGTTCTGTTCCTTCTGGAGCAGTGTGCAGTTCTGACGCCTCCTATTTGGGGTACCGCAGCGGAAGTAAGATGATGGAGGTAAACGAATGTTGGGGTTTCAGCAGGGTTGTACACCGGTATGTTATCAAAAGTGAAGCTGAGCGTGACAGAACGCGTTTTATCGAACTACAATCCCCTCCGTGTGCTTGAGCGCTCTCGCCCAGGCGTCGCAGAGCTGCAGGAAGGAAGGAAGGTGGGCAGTTTAAATCGGCTGCAAGATACGTTCAGTTCCCGTGTTAGGTAAATTCTTCATGTCCGTAGGCTGTGAAACGCTCACAAGTGATCTTCCGTGTCTGGTGTCTCGCCGTTTGAAACCACAAAAGGCTGAATTGCGTCTTTTCACAGGTGCTGCTTGTGAGTTTTAATCCTTTCTTTGCTCTAGGAGCACGAATCAGAAGGTGGGAGAACTCCTCTGATGAAAGCTGCAAGGGCGGGTCACGTCTGCACTGTGCAGTTCTTGATAAGCAAAGGTAAGAGCGTGAGAAGGTTCTGGTCTTCCTGCTGATGGAAATACTCAAGAACGTGTCAGTATGGGTGTGACTTCCCTGGACTCGTTTCAGTTACTGTAACTCGAGTAGGCCATTGATTCTCAAACTAGACACGTAGCGATCACCTTTGGCTTCCGGTGAGGTGGGTGGGAAGGGCAACTACTTCTAAAGATAGTTGTATTCCAGCCTCTAATTCCCATCAAAAGCAGCAACAGGAGCAGCGGTCGCTGGGTGTCTCCGTGCTCCTGGTGCAGCTTTTGAGAACTGTCTTTTCACAAGCCCAGGTGAGGCGGCCTTTTCTTTTGTGACACGTGACGAGTTCGTGGTCTTCTGACGATGGTAGTAGTGGACTGGTTTCGTTTATCCGTTGTAGGGCCGTAGCCGTGGAGAGCTGAGGTTTTCATCTTTAAGACAAGTGTTGACTTCCTGTCACTGCTCATGGGCGAGCACCGGTCGGAGTCTTCTAAAAGAATCTTTCCCCTTCTCTTTTTTGAAGGAGCAAATGTGAACAGGACCACGGCTAACAACGATCATACGGTGCTGTCGCTGGCCTGTGCTGGAGGTCATCTGGCCGTTGTGGAGTTGCTGCTAGCTCATGGTGCTGATCCCACACACAGATTGAAGGTCTGTCGCTCAGCTACCCTCTTTTCCTCCGAGGCACTCTTTCGTTGGTCTTAGAACCGATGACGCCCCAAGGAATTGGCTCCTCGTGCATTCTCTGCACCCGGCCCCGTGTGTCGTGATGTAACTAGAAGTAAGATGCGGGAGCTGGTGCTTCCTCAGGCAGGCGTTACGCTCACGAAGACGTGGCGGGATGCTGGGAGTTAGGAGGGGTGCGAGTCTACTGGTTGCCACGGATGTGAAGGTTGCGCTCCAGTTGTAAGGTTTTAATTGTGGGAGAAGGAGGAAAATTATTCCAGGTACTAGCTTCTTTTAGAAAGAATAGTTGCGAAGCTTAGGTGTGGCCTCGCAGCGGGTTGAAGGAATATTTGTTAAAGCAATCGTGGTAGAACCTGTGTCTCACCTCCCCAAATGCTGGCGTTGTCACGTCTGGAGGCTGCTCTTCTCTAACGCTGCCGTCTTTCCCTCTTCAGGACGGATCAACGATGTTAATAGAGGCAGCGAAAGGTGGTCATACCAGCGTGGTTTGTTACCTTCTAGATTACCCAAACAACTTGCTTTCTGCTCCTCCGCCTGATGCTACTCAGCTGACTCCACCATCCCACGATTTAAATCGGGTAAGACTGAAGGGCTCTCTGTGGGCCTGGGGGGCTTTTTGGCATTTCTGCGCTCCTCTCGCTCAAGAGTTTGAGGAGGAGAGAAGTCAGTGATGTCACTTCACGAACTGCAGAGCTGTAGGTGGACACACTGAAAATTACTTTGCGCTGTGATGAAGAGTATTGGAGCATCACTGCGCAGTGCCTTCATCATTCTTCCGATTGAAAATAATGATGAAGAAGGAAAAAAGAAGCAAGTGAGGTGGTCTGCTCTAGTGAGGCTCGTCAGAATTCACACGTGCAGCCCACCGCGGAGTGTTTGCCTCACCCTTGCGTAGCACTGTACCGTGCTGAGACGAGCGGTGTTTGGCAAGTCATTTCTGAGGGTAAAAACGCCGAGTCTGGGAGTCGGGCGATCCCAAACTGTTAACTGTCGAGCTCGGCGTGTTAAAAAACCGTTTGAAATGTCGTTGGTCACCGTGCAAGTCTGCTTTTCCGGCAGGTTTTGTTTAGCTTCTGTTGAATGATAACTAGATCAGCGTATGAGAAGAGTAATCTGTTAGTATCCAACGTTTTAGGCTCCTCGTGTACCAGTGCAGGCGCTGCCCATGGTCGTCCCACCCCAGGAGCCCGACAAACCCCCTGCTAATGTCGCCACAACCCTTCCCATCAGAAATAAAGGTCAGTCTTAGTTCCGGAGCTTATTTTTCTAAATATCCTTCCTAGGTGTAGAAGATAGAGGGTTGCACTTGTAGCAGAGTAGTTCCTCTGGAGGGCGTTTATGGATTCAGTCGAGGAAACTGCAATTCTTTTTTTTAATTTTTTGTCTTTTTTTTAAGGATTGCTTATCCGCCACGTACGAAGTTATCAGTCCTCTAACCCTGTAATCGTAACGCGTCAAGAAATCTGCCTAAGTAAATACGTTAAAACAGATCTTAGTCCGAGATTCCGGGCTAGTGCAAAAGCTCACCCAGCAGCCTTGAGAAATTCGGCCCTGGAAGCTGTCAAAAGCACGCAAATCTCCGTATCGTAGCTGATTTGATCATCTGTGTTTACTTAGGACAGTGCTCTTGGAGTGGGTTTGACTCATTTGATTGAAGGCGGAATTTCTTGTGCTCTAGAAAACATTTGGTCGGACGCGGCTCGGGTCCCCCGAGGACAAAATGAGCATCCCTTTTGAGATCGCCATTTTGACGCTTAACGCTTTCTGTCCTTGAGAATTCTCTTCCCAACCAATTTTTATCGAGGATCTGCACTAGTGCAAATACAGGCGTGCATGTCGTAAAATTAACCCTGTGTGTACACTTGTATTGTTCTGGAAGTACAGCGAGGATGACTGGAAGAAACTGGGCACCTCCACTGGCTCAGGTCCTGAGTTTTGATTTGCCTGTCGCCCTTCAAAATTAACCGATTGTTCTTTCTCCAACCGGTATGGCAGAGCATGTCAGCTGTGTTACTGGGGACTTCTTCATAAAAGCCGAATGGGGTGAGGCCGTCGCTCGCTCTGGCAGGAAGGCTGCAACACTCGCCTTGCCTGGGCAGAGAGCCGAGCGCTGACGCAGGCGGAGCCACCTCTGCTGTGGATAAAACGTAGTGGCCAGACGTGCCCCGCTAGATCACGTTAAGCAGCAGTGACTGTCTCCCGGGTTCTAGCGCTGGTTGTCAGCTGAGCAAAGCTGGATACCTGTAGCGAAGGGATTCAGTAGTCCTCGAAAAGCCTAGCGCTGCCTAAAACGGGCCGAGCTGCTCACGAAGCCGGTGGTGGCCTAGAACCAGCCGCCTGTCCCTCGAGATGTTTTTGCATCCCTTTTGCCGCGCTCGCAGGGCTGTAAGCACGCTGTTATGTCTTAACACCACGCCAGGCGCGCCACATCGAGGCGGGAGACAGCGTATCCTTCCTTTTTTGTTTCCATTTATCTCCTGGCAGCAGCTGGGCGCGAGCGGCTCTCCAGACAGTGGCTTCGCTGGGCGAAAGCGTAGCGCTGGTTGGAGTAAATGTGTCAACGTGTAGCGCAGGGCCATTTGGAATGTCCGTAATTAGCAACCCGACTGCTGTACTCAAATTGATAGCGAGAGGGGCGGTTTGCTCGGAGGGCCTTACGGCGCGCGCCGACCTTCGGCGGGCGCTGTGCCCTGGTGCGTAACCGGCCACGTAGCATCCCGAGAGTAGCTCTGTAATGAGGATGCCATTCGTATGCACTTCCATTGGTTCTGAGGGGGTTTCTTTTTCACACAGCTGCTTCTAAACAAAAGTCCAGCAGTCATTTGCCAGCAAACAACCAGGATGTACAGGGTTACATCACCAATCAGTCTCCAGAGAGCATTGTAGAAGAGGCTCAGGGCAAGTTGACAGAGCTGGAGCAGAGGATAAAAGAAGCCATAGAGAAGAACGCTCAGCTGCAGTCCCTGGAATTGGCACACGCTGACCAGCTCACCAAAGAGAAGATTGAGGAGCTGAACAAAACGAGAGAGGAACAAATCCAGAAGAAACAAAAGATTTTGGAGGAACTGCAGAAAGTGGAGCGAGAGTTACAGCTGAAAACTCAGCAGCAGCTAAAAAAGCAATATCTAGAGGTAAAAGCGCAAAGGATTCAGCTCCAGCAGCAGCAACAGTCTTGCCAGCATCTGGGACTACTGACTCCCGTTGGGGTAGGAGAACAACTCTCAGAGGGAGACTATGCGCGATTACAGCAAGCGGACCCCATCTTGCTTAAAGATGACCCTCAGCAAGCTGCTGCGCAGACGGGTTTTGCACCAATTCAGCCTCTGGCGATGCCACAAGCTTTGCCTCTGGCAGCAGGTTCCTTACCTCCGGGGTCCATCGCGAATCTTACAGAACTGCAAGGTGTTATAGTTGGACAGCCCGTGTTGGGCCAAGCACAACTAGCAGGGCTGGGGCAAGGAATACTGACAGAAACACAGCAAGGGTTAATGGTAGCCAGCCCTGCTCAGACGCTCAATGACACGCTGGATGACATCATGGCAGGTGGGTTTGCATTGTTACGAGCAGGTATAATATTTGCTTGACCAGTTGAGGGGATGTCCACTTCTTCTTTATGTGTGTGTGTGTGTGTGTGTGTGTGTTCGTGTATTCCCGCCAGCTTACAGCGAGTACCGCTAGCCTGCCCACCCCTGTCTTTAGGAGCTCGGAAAACTAGCTTTAACTTTTCAATTTGCAGGGCTGCCTTGCCTTTTGTTGAGCTATCTGGTGCCGGTTGGTCAGGTTGGTATGGTGGAACTCTTTGTAGTTGGGAGGGGAGGGGGGACACACGCGCACGCTAGGGTCTGACGGCTCCGCTGCGGCCGGTTGGTAGCTCAGGAACGACATCCTGACGAGACGGGTTAGTACTTGGGCCTGGCTGACCCAGAACTGCCTCGGAGCAGGCTCGGAGCAGCCGTAGCACCGTGTCCGGCCTGTGGTGCGTGAGGAAACCCCGCGGCTTCTCTTCGAACGAGAGCTGCTCTAGCTGGCCTCGGATAGTCTCCCTGTTGGAAGCTGCTTGGAGAAAAAGGTGATAATCCTTTGACTTGTAAAAATACCTACTCGTGAAAGCGGCGGCTTTGCCAGCCAGAAACAAATTCAGCCTTACCAAATTCTTCTGATTGCTTCGGAGAATTCTTTACCCAGCGGCAGCAGCGCTTTAGGGCCTTGAGTTGTAAAGGAAAAGAATGAAACGGGTTTTAAGTACCAAATGTGAGCTGAGCGTTGCTTTCCTACTTCCCTTCACGCCCGCTTCGGTTGCACTTAACGCCCTTTCCGCAGGGAAGCGGCGGCTGGGATGCTGGGTTAGGCTCCTGAGCTGAACGCAGATCAACTGCTAGGACGTGGAATTCAAACAGCCACGTCGCCCGATGACAGCCTGCCGAGGTGCTCTCGGTGAGGCTGACGAACTTGGGGGTTTAGAAGGGCTGCCTGTTCCGGCAAGTCCGCTTGGAAAAGCACGATAGGATGAGGAGCTTGTCCTGGACAAAAGGCCCAACTCCAAGAGGCTGCAGTGCAGAGGCGCGACGCTGCGGGAGTTACCGGTGCGGTGAAGGTGCAGAGGGAATAGGAGACGCGGTAATAGGGGAAAGATACCAGATGGTGGTTGTTTAAAATCCTTGGAATAGCACTTCTCTTAGGCACCTAATGGGTAACCTGGTGCGGAGGCAAAGCCTCGTTAAAGATCACTGAAACCTCGGGGAGCTGCAGGGGTTCTTCTCTGAAAAGCCGGTGTTAGAAGTGAAGCCTAGACGTACTGACTGGAAGCGGCCAGTGGATAAAAACCAAACTGGACGCATGAGGCAGTAGAGAGGAGCGTGTCCATCCCACGTTGGTCGCGAAGGTTTCTCGCACGTGGAGCTGCTGGGATCCGTAATGATTCCAGCTACTCAGTTGAAGGGATGGGATAGTTGCAGGTCTGGGTTACTTGAGAAGCAGCTGAGCGACGCGCTTCAGTTGGGCTTAAATATCCCTTGACCTTGGAGTGAGGTCATCTCTTAGGTGTTTGATTGCACGTAACATCCTGAGAAGCTGTGACTGCGGGTCACCTGCCACCTACCCCGGTGCTCATGCCTGGCTTCTCTGGAAGGTGAGGTGTTCCCCTCGTGCATTGGAGTGAGTGTTTTTGTGCCAGTGAGTCCCAGTTGTTAGTACGTGTTTGCACACGTGCAGTTGGGAATGAGGTCTCAAGTCATAGGATCGTAGAACGGTTTGGGTGGGAAGGGACCTTTCCAGGTCATTTCGTCCAGCTCCCTGCAGGGAGCAGGGACGTCTGCAGCTAGAGCAGGTTGCTCAGAGCCCCGGCCAACCTCACCTGCGATGGTGCCAGGGATGGGGCAGCCACCACCTCTCTGGGCAGCCTGCGCCAGGCTCTCACCACCCTCAGCAGCAGCATCTTCTTTTTTTATATCTAGTCTCAACTCCCTCTTTTAGTTTCAAACCATCATCCGTTGTCCTGTCGCAGCAGGCCCTGCTCAAATGCTGTCCCCGTCTTTCTGACAGGTCCCTTGAAGTCCTGAAAGGCCCCAAGAAGGTCTCTTGGAGCCTTCTAGGCTGAACCAGCCCAACTCTCCCAGCCTGGCCTCCCGGCAGAGGGGTTCCAGCCCTCTCATCATTGCTGGGGCCTCCTCTGGACCTGCCCAAGCAGGTCCAGCAAACTGGTTTTTAAAGTGTAACTATTGAAAGGATTGTGTCCAGTGCCAGAGCCTCACAAAACTTGAGGAATCTGGAAGCACTTGCCTGAGACCTGTGCAGGAGCTGCAGAAAACTGGGGGTGTAGCATAGATAGATGTCTCTGGAGACTTCCATCCGTTGCCGGGCAGGCGGCTTTGTGCGGGGCTGAGCCTTGGTACCCCCCTTGCAGGCGCTAATAACCATCACGACTCCAGGCTCGTTGTGGTGGCCAGGCTTCATCCTGGAGCCGCGAGCGCCTCGAAGCAGCGCCGTGTGTTTGAGGTTGAATTCAGAACGTAAGTTGGACTCCGGTAATTCGAGGCACGTTCTGCACCGAAGGGTTCCCTGTTGATTTTAAGCATGTGTGGCAGGAACAGAGGCTAATAAAGAAGCCAGTGGTGAGGCTGGTGGGCATGGGGGAGAAGGCAGCAGCTGTGAAGATGTTTGTTTTGTTGGTTTTGTTACATTTGAGAAAGTTGAGGTGTCCACAAAGAAATAATAGGAAGAGCAGCTGCACTTCCAAGCACCAAACTGGTTGTCCGATACCAAAGAGATGTAGAAGACCTGGACTAGTCAGGTGCTGCGTGGGTGAGAGCAGGTAGCTGGTCCCATTCCAACGCACGTATAGTCTAAAATATCCTAATACCGAACCAGCTCTGAAGACTTGGTCATCCCAGGCATGAAGTAATCGTGTTTTAATGTCAACATACAGATTTTCAGTTCAGCTTCGCCACTGGCGCGTGAGAGGAGGCGGAGGGCACACAAACCTTCGCCTCTCAGTGCATTGGGTGATCGAGCTAGCTGGTGGCTCTTGTCACTGCTCAAGACTGTTGGGAAAACCTTTTGGCTTATTGAAAACTTTGACTGTTTTTTGTTTGGACACCGTAAAGGTTCTGTTCATGGCCCTTGGCATGTTCATGACAAACGTGAACTCTGCACAAGTGATCTTGAAATAGAAATCGTCCAAATAATTACGCGTGAAAATATAATGCCTTGTTTCAGCGGAACGGGCTGTGGGGATATGAGCTATATTTGTCCGTGAATTCTTGCTGGAGCACCTTTGAAATACATTCGGTATGAGAAGTGCAAGTCAACGTGCGTATTCTCCTCTAGCAGCGTGCATAAAAACGTTGATTTGTGGGTGGCACAATAAAGGTTCTCTTCCTTGTGGAAAGAGGGGTGTTGGCTTTTGAACATCTCTTCTGGGTTTTGTTCTCTTCTGACTTCCTCCCACCAACACCGTGGGTATAAACAGAGTAGATTCTACCTGGATTGAGACCTCCATAACTGCCTTGATTTTGGGGGTGTTTTTTTCAAGTCTGAGAACTTTAATAGTGCCTCATGTAATATAGTAGATGCTCCTCAGCCCCCAGGTTGGGACTGCTACTGCTGTCGCAGGGCAAGCTTCTTATGTGTGGATTATTTGGTGATTGTGCTTTCACATCATCGGAGTTGAGGATATTTCGTTAGTTTCCAGTCATTTTACCATCTTTATCAGGATCTTTTGGGCGAGGTGTGGGAGTTGAGAATGGTGATCCCTTATAATTCCATTACTGTTTAATGCTGCTTTAATTTCCTCCTTGAACTTACAGAAAGAAGGTCAGTTACTCGTGTTTCAAAATTATTTGTTGTGACTGTGTATGTAAAGGAGGGAGCAGGAGTCGAAACTGGGAACTTCTCATCCTTCTATAGGAACCCAGTTTGTAGGTTCTGTCTCTGGTTTACAGTCAGAATAAGGAATGAGATGAGTTGGCTGATGGGTTGGTTAGTTGGTGACTTCTCCTTGGTACAGACTTGCCTTAGCCATCATTTTTTGACCCCGTGCCAGAATATTTTGACTTAGCTTCTGTATGTTGCTTTCAGACCATACCTGGTGTGATTTGTCTCCTAAGATGAGAAAAGCTTTAGAGGCACTCTCATACGGAGACTAAGGGAGTCGGAATCTTGGTTTAAGTACAAAGTTAATCATACCTTTTAGATTTTAAGTCGAGGGTTCTTTGTTTATCTCAGTGAGAGAAATTGGATTCGGTGTAGGAAGTCCAGAAGTTAGGTGAGCAGTGGATGAAGAAGGTTGCTGCCTGTTGAAAAACTTGCCACTTAAATATAGGAGCTAATTCTCAGCGGGAGGCCGTTAGGGACACGGCCGGTTATTAAACGTGTTTGAAAAATGGACAGGCCTTGAAAAGCTGGGGATGAAGGGGCATTGTTTGGATGTTCCATGAAGTTACTCGGCGGCCTGTACTAGATGAACGCTGACAATTTGTGGCGACCTTTTCGGTTCAAGGTGCGTTTTTGCAGTTGAAGGTGCTTTGGTGCCCTTGCCAGGAGAAGTGCGCAGGACTTGGCTTCCTCCTTTGCTGATCACACCTGAAAACGACCTGTAGAAACACTGGGGAAAGGGCAGGGAGAAAAAACATGAGTTTAAGGGGAAAAACCAAACCCCAAAAGCTGGAAAAGGGGAGTTCTTCCCCCAGGCTCTTTTAGATGCGAGCTTGCTCTGTGCCTCTAAACATGACACGTACGAAATGAATTTCAGGGCCGTGTCGCAGTCGGTGCTCTTTGATGTCATGTCGATCCGCTGTTAACTGTAAACCAGTGTTAACTTCTGCTTGTCCTAACCACCTTGACCAAAGCTGCTGCAAAACGGCTGCTAAGAAGCTTCCACTTCTCTGGTTTCAACAAGCTCTGCCCTGTGAGCATCCTGACACTAGCGCTGTCGCTTCTCCTGTTCCGTTTGATGGGGGCCAGGGGGTGGGGGGCGAAGGTTGGACAGACTTTTCTCAGAGGATCGTTAAACTGTTGGAAGACACGTTGCATAGATACCCCTTGGTTGGACTTGTTCTGCAGTCGTGCTTCTAAAGGTATGGAACTCCCGGTCCACGTAACGGCTGACTCGTTGTAAGAAAGATCTTTGGTTTCAAAAATAATAAGAATAACAATATGTCTTTTTTTGTGTGGTGGGCTTCTAGAGAACGTGCCAATCTGATCCTTAACTTCCTTTGATCTAATAGACTTAACCTTTTTCATAGTTGTTAAATTTGAAGGCTTAAAGGTTCAAAGGTCGGGTTAAATGTGCAGCAGACACGTATTTGTGGAACATCAAGGGGGGTTTTTTTGGGAGTTCTGTCTGTCGGTGGGAGTTCTGTCCCACTGTCCCTTGATTGTCACGTTTTGGAAGCGAGGCGTCGTCGCTCTTGCTAAGTGTAATTCTTCTGTCCAACAGCAGTGAGCGGAAGAGCATCTGCAATGTCAAACACTCCTACCCACAGCATTGCAACTTCTGTCTCCCAGCCGCAGACGCCAACTCCGAGTCCCATCATTTCTCCTTCAGCCATGCTCCCGATCTACCCTGCTATAGACATCGATGCCCAGGTAAGGCTGCCGCTCGCGCGGCGGCTCCCGGCTCTTCTGCAGCCCGAGTCAGTGGGCCGCGGTCACCAGCTCTGGTGTGGGACGCGTTGGGTTCCAGAGGGGCTTCATTTGCTGCTTCTAGAGAGCTCCTTCAGCTCCCCGGAGGGTTGCAGCCCACGCTCGCTCAAGCAAAGAGAAGGTCTTTGAGGGACTAAACACGTGTATTTCGTGGTTGTCAGGGGATGGAGAAACAGCGAGGTTGTCCTCTGACAGAAAGTAAATATTCCTGTGGCGTGATACCCTAAGAGAAAAATCAGCCTTAAAGCACTGCACGCCGTCGTCTCGCCGTTGTTGGCCCATGATCCCCCAGCTCGGCAGACGTACAAAAGCATTGAATTTTTTTTTAAGAAGAGGACATTAGACAAGCTGTCATTTCCACTAAAGAAAAGGCTTTTTTTGGTTGACAGTAGTTTCAAAAAAGGGCTGCTTCAAGTTGACGTGCAGCTAGCTGGCCGTCAAGGAGAAGCACGCATGTACTGCCTAACATACGTGTAGCTCCAGACCGTATGTACTCGCTCTAGATCATACCTAACTTGGCCAAGACATGGGCAGCGTGGAGAAGAGGAAAGGCTTGAGAAGGTTGTGGAGAAAGGGGGACAATCCTCCGGAAAACCTCTCTCGGCTACTGCAGCTGCTTTTGGCACTTGGCTTGGTTCCCGCTGTGAGCGTGTCCAGGAGCCTGTGCCCTAACCTGACCAGCCTCG
Organism: Eurystomus gularis; assembly: GCA_013400335.1. Taxonomy (NCBI): domain Eukaryota; kingdom Metazoa; phylum Chordata; class Aves; order Coraciiformes; family Coraciidae; genus Eurystomus; species Eurystomus gularis. The sequence goes on from VZZY01022323.1 coordinate 360,890, forward strand.
TTGTCAGCGGGTAGACACCGGTGGAGACCAGCGTTAGCATGAGTTGCCGAGTACCCTGGGGCAAACTAGAGTGAAGTAGAACCAAGTCCTCATAGTAGCTAAGAAACGTGTGTTTGTGGGCGTTTTTGGGTTGCGGTTGGTGTCGTTGAAGGCAGCGATGTTGTTTCCGTCAGCCCCTACTTGTTTTTTCCCCTGTGGCTTGACTGGAGGGTTAAGAATTAAAGATTCTTACCTTCACGGTACCGTGCAGAGGTCACAGTCGAGCAGCGGTCGAGATGTCAGGCTCGTTAGCAAAGCCTAGATGAAGTGTTGGTCCTCGAAGCATCTCAATTCTTGTCAAGAGTTGTTCTCAAATCTCCCAACAGAGCTGACGGGAGAAGTAGGATCGTGTTATGAACTTGACCTCAAAAGATGAACTGTGAGCTCATCGGTAGACATGTCTTAAGCTTATAGAAGCTTTTTGTTCCATCACGGGTATAGTTGGGCTTGGGCTAACGTGCAGTGTGAGGGCTTGTGCTTGCTTACCTCGTTTGTATGGTGTCTGTTTCAGACCGAGAGTAACCATGACACAGCGTTGACACTGGCTTGTGCTGGTGGCCACGAAGAGCTGGTACAAACGCTGCTGGAGCGGGGAGCTAATATTGAACACAGGGACAAGAAAGGTACGTATCTCGCTGTGGCAGCACGGACCCGCTCCCGTTATCGCGCTCAATAAATGCCCAGTAAGCGCAGTCTTTGTGAAGCCTTAGGCTTGCTTTCCTGGTGGCCTAACGGAGGTCACTTAAGCTGTGAACGTGGACTCCTCAACCATCCTTTTCCGTTCCAGGGTTTACTCCGCTTATTTTGGCTGCCACGGCCGGCCATGTGGGCGTTGTTGAAATCCTACTGGATAACGGAGCCGATATTGAAGCCCAGTCCGAGAGAACCAAGGACACTCCCTTGTCTTTGGCTTGTTCAGGAGGGAGACAAGAGGTGAAGTAAAGCTGAAGTCTTCAAAAGCAGCGCGTAGATTCCGTGTCGCGTCGGTAGCTTCATTCCCCCTTCGATCTCGGGCAGGTTTAAAAAGCCTGCGAAGAGCTTCACGTTTTCTAAGTCACCTATGACAGCACGTTGGGCATAAAAATGGGGAAGACGCTCCATCAGCTAGAGCAGTGCTGTGCAGGTGACCTCGTGGCTGTGATCTTGAGCAGCTCGTGACGGGGCTTTTACCGGGCGAAGGCAGATAGGTAGACGTGAAAGGGAATGTGATGAGTCGTCTTGGTTTTCACCCCAGTGCTCGTACCTTTGAAGTCACTGGTTTAGTTTCAGACTGCTCTTGCCTGAGACCGCGGTGTGCACCGTCAGGGGAGTGGTGCCGGTAGAGAACACGAGGTCAGAGCTCACAACTGCTTCCTCGGGGGCTCCGCAGCTTCGGCCTGAGGATGAGTTTTTGACGGGATGGAGGTAGAGAACACGAGTTGGCAGGGGCCAACAACGAGCGCCTTGTAGGCCGTATTCAAACGGAATCTCTGCTTTTGGCAGCCTTTAAAGGTGGCTGAAATAATCATTGCAAGACCTCCATTTTTTTTCCTTGCTATATTATACAACTTGGTGTGAATGGTTTAAGCGCGCTAGCGAGTGATCGTGATTGAGGTTCTTAAAAAAAAAAAGCTTTGCAGTGGCTTTGGGAATATGCTGGCAGCCTCACCAGCTGATGGAGCTGAGGAGTACAGGGAGGCAGCTGAGTAAAGTCCCTCTCTTGCTGTTGGAAGATGTCAACGGTGTATTTAGGCTTCAAAAAACCTTTGCCCTGGGTGGATTTGCAAGTTTGGGAGAAAACCAGATGTTATTTCTTACCACGCTGCAGGTGGTGGAGTTGCTGCTAGCTCGAGGGGCAAACAAAGAGCACAGGAACGTTTCTGATTACACACCCTTGAGCCTCGCCGCGTCTGGTGGCTACGTGAACATTATCAAGATTCTGCTAAATGCTGGAGCAGAAATCAATTCCAGGCAAGTTCCCTTTCACCCCTCCTCTCACGGTTTCTGTAGCGTTCTGAGCTTTTACCCTCTCCAGAAGGATTTCCTGACGCCTCTGTGGAGCCAACTCTTGCTGTTCTTCCGTGATCCCAACCAAAGTATTGTTTAATTTGTAGAAATGAAAGGTCTGGACCGTACGTGTCGAACACTCTTTTAATTTCCGTCTCCCTCTGCATTTTGGTAACTGCTTTCCTGTATCAGAGGAGCAGTCCTCTTTGCCAGAAGATGGAAATGGGTTCTGGGTTCCGTGGGGAGAGTGTGCGCGCTGGGTTATCCCTCCCTTTTCCCTGTGCAGCCGAAGGAAAGCTTTTCCTGGGTGCAGATGCGCGTTGGTAACGCTTGTGCAGCCACAGTTCAGCTGTGCACGGCACAAGCCAAATGAAAAGTCCAGGCAGAAGTTAGGCTCCTCATCAGAGATGCCTTCAAACTGACAGCAGTTAAGTGCCACACAAGTAGAAATACTTCTGTCAGCGATGCTACTATGGAGAACCTCTTGTAGCTGCATTAATAGCTGCTGCGTAGCTGGTGCTTTGCTCTTGGTTAAGTCCTCTGCCTCCACTCGTTTAAAGGCGTTTCAGAAACGTGACTATGGTTTAAAGCATGTTTTTCTTTCCTCCTCTTTCTCTTTCAGAACTGGTAGCAAATTGGGCATTTCCCCCTTAATGCTGGCAGCCATGAACGGGCACACGGCTGCCGTCAAGCTGTTACTGGACATGGGCTCTGATATCAACGCCCAGATCGAGACCAACAGGAACACGGCGCTGACTCTGGCGTGCTTCCAAGGGAGAACCGAGGTGGTCAGCCTGCTGCTGGACCGCAAGGCGAACGTGGAACACAGAGCTAAGGTGAGGAGCTAAGAGCCCGATAAGGCTCCCACAAGAGATGCTGGTTAGTCATCGCTTCTCCGTGGTCATCTGATGGTTTTCTCGCCTTTTGTGTGAGTTGTCTCCTCGGGCCCCGTTGTCTCCTCGGGCCCCGTTGTCTGAACTGAACCATATATGTAATAAAGAAAAAAACCCAACTGCTTAAAGGCTTGTATTCTGGGGGTTACACAGTTCATAAAACAAGTGTTTCTTCCAAAGCCCTGATTCATCTTCAGGCACTTATAAGCGTCAGAAGAATAATCCGTTCCGCTGTTAGAAAGCGGGCAAGGTAACAATTGGAATTTGGGCAGCAGAACTACAAATAGTCGCAGGGAGTCGAAATAAATCCTGGCTCTCAAGTGAAAACCACCTGCCAGCCCCAACTGACCGCTCGTTTTTCCCGCTTGCTCCTCTCTAGACCGGTCTCACACCGTTGATGGAAGCAGCTTCTGGTGGGTATGCAGAAGTGGGCAGAGTTCTGCTGGACAAAGGTGCAGACATAAACGCTCCTCCAGTACCTTCCTCGCGAGATACAGCTTTAACCATTGCCGCAGACAAAGGGCACTACAAATTCTGTGAGCTTCTCATTAGCAGGTACTGCACGGGCCTTGGGATTGGGAGTTTTACTGTGCTGCTCGAAGAAAAACGTCTTGAATGGGGCCTTACTTGCGCTCATCTTTCCCGACACTCCCTACGGGGTCAGAAATGGGAAAGGTTCTGTGTCTGTCGAGCATTACTATGTATTTTTATTTATCACAAGCGCTCACGCGAAGCTCTCTTTGGTGTTGGAGTGCTTGCTTTAGCTCCTGTCCCGGGTTAGCAGCACTGGTTGTTGGCTTGCACTCGACACGTTGCAAGTCGTTCTGAGTAAGCTAACAAAGAGTAGTCTACTGATGGGTGGGAGTTCGTGAAGTAGTAAGAGAAGCTTCAGAGACAGCTGCCAAACAGAATGATTTAGCAGACGGAAAAGGTTTTGAGGGCGAGTTGAAGCTCGTGACAGCGTCGCAGGAAGCAAAAGTAGGATTTTGGAAACGGAAGCGCTCGTACTCGTAGGTTGGCTGTAAAAGCGCGTGTTGAATTCCACAGTATTGCTCTCGTACGTGTCCGGCTGATTCCTGAAGCGCAAACCTGGGCCGGGGTCCTGACTGAACAGGAGTGTTTGTTTCTGCAGAGGAGCTCACATCGACGTGCGTAACAAGAAGGGGAATACTCCGCTGTGGCTGGCGGCAAACGGAGGCCATCTAGATGTCGTCCAGCTGCTGGTTCAAGCCGGAGCTGATGTGGATGCTGCTGATAACAGGAAAATAACTCCCCTCATGGCAGCCTTCCGGAAGGTAGAATATGAAGTTCAGCTTTGCTCTTCGTATTGTCTCGGGCTTCCCTACCCGGTTGTTATAAAGAGAATACAGCTGACAGAAACCACGTATCGGAAAATACGTCAGCTGGTTGTAATACTTGGCATTGGGTCTTCAGAAGTAGGTTTGTGTGTCACCTGTATAAGTAGCCGTCTGAAATCCTGGTAGAAATTTGCTTTATAGGCACTGCACTGAGGCTGCTTCTCACGGGCCTGTTGAGAAGTGAAAATGGCAGCGAAAAATCTGGAGTGTAAACCTGTGTGGAGGGGAGGAATTTGTGATACAACTCGAGAGGGAAATTCGACGGGTTTCTTGGGCAAGAGGGGGTGAGCGCTTTGCCTGAAAAAAGTGCAGTTGAGGCCAGTTTGGCTATAGAGATAATTGTTAGCCAGGGAGTGTAGTTCAAGTGCCGCAGTACTTGGAAAACCGCACGTGATCGTAGGAGCCGGCAACTGTTCCCTTGCCAGAGCCGGGCATGTGAAAAGAGTTCAAAACTAAAAGTATGGGAAAGTCTGGCTGGAGTGGGGGCAATGGGACAGCAAAAGTTGCTTGTCGTCTCCTGTCACGGATGTGAGGAAACATCCCTCACTAGCTTAGGAGGTGATAAAGATTTAAAAAAAAGAAAGAAAAGGGGGTTTAACAAAAATATTTTTGCGTGAGTGCTTGGACCAAGGTGTGTTTTAGCAAATAGAAGCAGCTGGCCTGATAAGAAATGTCGTCCTTGAAACGTCTCTTTCAGGGTCACGTCAAAGTGGTGCGCTACCTGGTGAAAGAGGTCAACCAGTTTCCATCCGACTCGGAGTGCATGAGATACATCGCCACGATTACTGATAAGGTAGGAGCGTAAGGAAGCGAATGTTTGAGGGGGAGTAGGGCTGGGACTCAGCTGTTGAGGTGATGGAATGAACGCTCTTGAGCTTCCCCGCATGCCAGATCTCAGCCAAACAATGAGCCTCGTTGGAATTTGAAAAAAAAAAGGTAAAAAATAGGAGCACGCGGCCACAGTAACTCTGTGCGGCTTGGTCCCAAGAGAAGAGCAGTCAGGGTGGTTTTATTTCTTGTCCATCCTTCTTTTCAAGTGTTCTCCCACTGAATCACCTCGCTCTGCTCTGCGTTCTCCCTGCTGAGCAAGTTTTATTTCGTGAACTCCTTCCATCTTGATAATGGGCATAGATTACGAAGTGTCTTTGTAGCTTTCCTAGCAGCCAGTTATTGATTTGGCGCCATACCCGTGATGGGAATATCCGTTTGCAAGGGTGGGCGTGAAGAGGAGCTTGCTGGAGGGAGTCTAAAAGTCTGCCTTCAATCACTCCTATGCAATTAATGAAGCAATGAATGAATTACACGTGTAGTAAGTGTTGGGGTCGTACGCTCCGACGCACGCGGTGCTACTTGTTCAGACAGAAGGTTGATGCACTTTATGGTTTCAGGAGATGCTGAAGAAGTGCCACCTGTGTATGGAGTCAATTGTTCAAGCCAAAGATAGACAGGCTGCTGAGGCCAACAAAAATGCAAGCATTCTTCTAGAGGAACTGGACCTGGAGAAGGCAAGTTGAGAGAGTTTGGGGCTGTGAATGTTTGATAAAATGGCAATTTCACTTCCCTTCGAGATTGTAGGATTGGTTGACAGAACATCAAGTACGTGTAATTACAGTACATCTTAAAGTATGTGTAATTACCGTAGTTGAAGTGTCTAGAGCTGAGCGCCTTCTTCAGGTGATCTCTGAACTTCTCTTGGACTACTAGTCAGAGGAATTGGATCAAGAAACTCCAATATAACTATGTCCTCTGGAATAATATTGCACAAGAAGGATTTGAGTATAATTTTCTGCTAAGTGCATGACAGATGGGCGTTTTCCAGTCGCACTGGTGTGGATTTTACCTCTAGACCCTGTTCTGTGTCTTAAAAATAGAAAAGAAATACTGAGATAAGCTGTATGTCAAAAATGCAAGTGGGCTTCCTAGGGAGTAGAAGGCATTAGCCTGACTTGAAATAAGAGGTGTCTTGTAACTGCTGTCCCGCGTGCTTGCCTTGCAGCTAAGGGAAGAAAGCAGGAGGCTGGCTCTGGCTGCCAAAAGAGAGAAGAGGAAGGAGAAAAGGAGGAAGAAAAAAGAAGAGCAAAGACGAAAACTAGAAGAAATAGAAGCGAAAAATAAAGAGAATTTTGAACTTCAGGCTGCTCAGGAGAAAGAGAAGCTAAAAGTTGAAGGTGATTTGAAAGATTTCCTTTATTTTTGAAAGAGGGTCTCGATGTTATTAAAAACTGCTTTTCTTGTCCAAACTCAAACACAAGCTTTCTTCCCACCTGCTGAGCTTGCCTTCTGTTGACCCTTCCTGTTAAGCCCGTGGACGAGCACGGTGGGTTCAGCGCAAGTTACGGGTTCACTTTACCATGGGGATGGTGGTGGCTTGGTCTTCTTAAATTCCAGATCCCGGTACTTGAAATGAGGTCAGTTGTTCTTTTTGGCTCACGAACCGAGCGATGATACGGATTGGCTGAAATGTGGAAATGCCAGATACGTGCCGTTCTCTTCTTACCCCTCGAAACCTGCCTCTTCTGTGTCTTGTGGCAGGGAGGGTGTCCTGAGGAGCAGTCGTCACTGACTGTTCCCTCACAATTGTTTCTTGGACTCTTCTGAAGTTACTCATGAGTCATTTGATGGGACGGGTGCGCTTTAGGGAGCGAAACGGCACAGGCTTCCTCAAGCCAGCTAAGTTAGTACTGTTTCTTGACTCTTCCATCAGATGATCCAGAGGTCCCGATGGAGCCTCCCAGTGCTACCACTACAACCACCATAGGGATATCTGCAACCTGGACGACGTTAGCAGGCTCTCACGGGAAGAGGAACAACACCATCACCACCGCGAGCTCCAAAAGGAAAAACAGGAAAAACAAAGTAACCCCCGAGAACGTGCAGATCATATTTGACGATCAACTCCCGATTTCCTATAGCCAACCGGAAAAAGTGAACGGCGAATCGAAGAGCAGCAGCACGAGCGAAAGCGGTGACAGTGACAACATGAGGATTTCCAGCTGTAGCGACGAAAGCAGCAATAGCAACAGCAGCCACAAGAGCGACAATCATTCCTCTGCAGCCGTTACTAACACGCAGAGCAACAAGAAGCAACCGTCGGTCCTCGTCACTTGTCCCAAGGATGAGAGGAAAGCGGTTACTGGCAAGTCGTCCATAAAGTAAGTTGCCGGGACCGTGCCGCTTCAAGCTCGCCCTACCCCGAACGCCGCGCCCTTGTCTTCGTGGACTTGTGTCCTGAGGCGGGTTGTTGGGAGGTGGAGGAGGCAGCGTGTCCTTGCTCCAGCGTTTATAAGGAGTATAAACGTTGCTGTGGCGTGACCTTCAACTTAGTAGTAGGTTCTGAGGTCGGGGACAAAGTCATGGGTCTGGGGAATTGGTGGGGGGCTTTGAGATGTAAGCATCTCAACTGGAGGAACTTGTTAATAATGGCTTTCATGCCAAACCACGGGTTGGGGGGGCTGGAGAATGGGAGAAGCTCAAGTCCTCTTTATTTTTTGTGACTGCATCAAATGACAGCATTTCATTTCCCTTAAAGGTTGTCTGAAGTAATTAATGAAGTGACAAGTAATTCCTTGTCTACTTGCACAAAATCGGGTCCTTCTCCCCTTTCTTCTCCGAATGGAAAGCTAACCATTGCTAGTCCTAAACGTGGTCAGAAGAGGGAAGAAGGATGGAAGGAGGTTGTGAGAAGGTGAGCAGAACATTCCCTGAACTCCACCTCGTTGGTGACCTTTTGCAGAACGTTTTATCTCCTGCGTCCCTCTCTGGCGTTACCGAATGACTGGTTCGTATTGTTTCTTCCTTGCGCAGATCCAAGAAGGTTTCTGTTCCATCAACCGTGATCTCCAGAGTCATCGGCAGAGGAGGGTGTAACATCAACGCGATACGCGAGTGCACGGGAGCGCACATCGACATCGACAAACAGAAGGACAAAACCGGAGACAGAATAATAACGATAAGGTGAGCGGGCCGCCTGATCTGCTCCTCCCTGGGGGGATTCGTTCATTGTAGAACGCTTGTATGTACAGAAAAAGGAAAAGCTTGACCTCGTTGTCCCTTGCAAGATGACTTGGAGGCAGGGGAGCCGAATCGGTTGGGGAAACCCAGAGCAACTGCCCGTCGATAACATCACGTTGGTATAAAGGAAGATAGGTGAGATGAGGTGGAGCATCAGCGTTCGGGTTCTGTGTTTGGACGCGGCTGAGCATTTAGGTGTAGTGAGGGAAGCAAATGTCTCGACCGTTCAGGTTTTGTTGGGGTCAGTTTTGAACTTGAGCTTCTTAAATGATCGCCAGCAGCCAGAACATGTCCGGCTCGGTCTTCAAAGAGAGAATTGTTTTCCCGTTGGTCTTAGCGTGACAGAAGACAGGCTGGAGCATCTCTTGGAGGCGCTTCACTATTTTGTCTGTAAATGCTTTAGATGCACTTTGCCTTTTCCCTCCCTGTCCATAGGGGTGGCACAGAATCAACGAGACAGGCCACGCAGCTGATCAATGCTCTGATTAAGGATCCGGATAAGGAAATTGATGAACTGATTCCAAAGAACCGTTTGAAAAGTTCGGCTGCAAACTCCAAGATAGGGTCGTCGGCACCTGCCACCACTACCGCTGCTAACAGTTCTCTCGTGGGCATCAAAGTGACCACCGTAGCTGCTTCGTCAACATCTCAGACTGCCTCCACGCTCACCGTGCCTCCAATTTCTTCGGCATCCGCTCACAAAACCATTAAGAACCCGGTGAACAACGTGCGGCCCGGCTTCCAGGTTTCTCTTCCATTAGCATATCCTCCTCCGCAGTTTGCACACGCTTTACTCGCTGCTCAGACCTTCCAGCAAATCCGTCCGCCTCGGTTGCCCATGACGCACTTTGGAGGTACTTTCCCACCAGCTCAGTCCACGTGGGGTCCGTTTCCCGTCAGGCCGTTGAGCCCTGCAAGAGCTACCAACTCACCGAAACCTCACATGGTGCCTCGCCATAACAGTCAGAACAGCGGCGGTTCTCAGGTGAATCCAGCGAGTTCTTTGACAACCAGTCCCACAGCTACAACAAGCTCAGTGGCTTCTACCGTGCCTGGTCCTTCTGCCAACGGCAGTCCGAGCTCACCTTCGGTCAGAAGACAGCTTTTCGTCACGGTCGTGAAGACCTCGAACGCCACCACGACCACGGTGACCACCACGGCGAGCAACACGAGCACAGCGCCTACGAACGCCACGTATCCAATTCCAACTGCCAAAGAACACTACCCAGCATCTTCCCCCTCATCTCCTTCTCCCCCCGCGCAGCCAGCTGGCGTTTCCAGGAGCAGCCCTTCGGACTGCGCGGCCACCTCTCCCAATAAAGGTGCGCCTTCGTCCGATCCGGAAGCGGGTAGTCCTCCAGCAGTGGAATCGAGCAGCTCGACCAGCAGCAGGCAGCCCGGTTCTGGGAGCGGCAGCTCTGCTGCGCACCCCGCTCATCAGCAGCCCCCGGGAGCCCCTCTGCAAGAGGCGAGACCCCCTCTTCAGCAACCTCAGGTTCCCGCGCCAGATCCTCGAATGGTTGTGCCTCCAAATCTAGCGGCGACGAGCTCATCTGCTCCCGTGGCAGGTCCAACAAACGCCCCGATGACCTATCCCATGTCTCAGACGTCGATGGGGTCTTCCCAGCCCGCGGCCAAGATGGAGACCCCGGCCGTCAGGCCGCCTGTCCACGCAAGCGGTAGCGTCCATAAGAACCCAGCTCCGGTGCAAAACTCTTCTGTCGCAGTCCTCAACGTCAATCACATCAAAAGGCCCCACAGCGTTCCTTCTTCAGTGCAGCTTCCTTCTACCTTAAGTACACAAAGTGCTTCTCAGAATTCAGCCCATCCAGCAAACAAGGCCATGGGTAACAACTTCAGTGCTACTTTACCCTTCGGGCCCTTTAGTACGTTGTTCGAGAACAGCCCTACGTCTGCTCACGCCTTCTGGGGCGGCTCCGTCGTCTCATCTCAGACAACACCCGAGTCTATGCTGTCAGGAAAGTCTTCATTTTTGCCAAACTCGGATCCGTTACATCAGTCTGATACTTCCAAAGCCCCGGGTTTTCGGCCACCGTTACAGAGGCCGGCTCCAAGTCCCTCAGGTGAGTTGGAAGGTTGGAGTGGATGATCCTCGAGGTCTTCTCCAACGGAAGTGATTCTGTGGTTTTGCGTCCGTACTTTAATCCTGTACTTGCATACCTGCTGCCTGGCTGTATTTTGAACACGTCATACTTTCTGCCTCAGCTTCTGCGGTCTTTTATAGGAAGTCAGTCTGCCCTGCCACGAAAGGGTGCCGGGATACGGCCTGTTGTTGTTTCTGTAAGCGACGTCGGGTTCTCCTTCCTTTCAAGTGCCCCCTGACAAGTCTCATAACTATTTTTCAGCTGATGGGCTTGATAAAAGCCGAGCCGAGGCATCCTTTCTGCCGTTCCAGTCTCCTCCTCTGCGATAGCTGGGCTAAGGAAACACTTGGCTGTCGTTTCCACCTCCCTTACCTACCACCAGCTAGTAACTTCTACTTGGTGGCAACTCGCTTCTTGTTGTGTAGCTCCTGGAAAGGCCACACGTGGTTTGTACCGTCTGTGCCTGTTGTAGTAGGACCTGTGAGGAGTTTTTGTAGCTCTGTTGGGGAAGCGGGAGGTACAACAGCTAGTTTCTTGATTTTTTTGAGGAAATCTTGTGTTGAGTAGCTTCTGAGGTGTTCTCCTGAGCCCTGAGAGCCTGAAGGGCTCGACAAAACCCAGAGGTTGGATCTTGCTCAGGGGTGCTGCAGAGGAGGCGGGTGCTCGGCTGCTTTGTTCCTCTGCCTGGCGCCGAGGGAGGGATTTTTTTTCTGACTAAAACAGCAAATCTAAATCTTTGATCACGTGTTTTATGAGCAGGAGAAGGATGCGAGTGCCAGCAGCTGGGTGGTGACAAGCTTCCTCCATGCTTCTTGAAACAGGAAGTGCAGAGGTGGTGTTTTCCCTTGGAGGAGAATATTGAGGGAGTAGTAACTCTTGTCCTTGGAATACCATGGCTAATTGGTGCCGTTTGGTCTCCGTGAAACAACATTTTCCTGGGTGAGGGAAAACACGTCCCTGGGCCGGAAAAAACCCACCTCAGTGTTGATCGTGGTGTATATAGACATTCTTCAAACAAAAACTGAACGGAGAAAGGCTTCCAAATAGACTTTTATTATTTTTTTTCAACGTTCTGGGTACAAAATCCTACTTCAGAAAGTACAAAAACCTAGAAAATCCCTGTTGGAGGTCAATGAAATGCTTGGTTGTTTCCCACGTTCAGCTGTATCAGGATGTGTGTTCTGTTCCCTTCGCGTGTGTTTAAGATTCCTTCACGATAACAGAGAAAGCAGGAATGATTCTTCCCTACGGCACAAGTGCCAAGACTTGCAGAGTATGACGCTTAAGACTCCTGCTTCTCTTTGGGAAACAGTAACACACACCCTCAACTGGTGGGATAAAAGCTTTCACAGAACCACAGAATGTGAGGGGTTGGAAGGGACCTCTGGAGATCATCGAGTCCAACCCCCCTGCCAAGCAGGACCAGAGAATCTAGGGCAGGTCACACAGGAACGCATCCAGACGGGTCTGGAAAGTCTCCAGAGAAGGAGACTCCACAACCTCTCTGGGGAGCCCGTTCCAGTGCTCTGGAACCCCCACAGTCAAGAAGTTCCTCCTCACGTTGAGGTGGAACTTCCCGCGCTCCAGCTTGCATCCTTCCTTTGTTATTTTCATGATACTGGCGACCTGTTGACGGAGCCCCGGGAGTCACTTGTGCCTGTTTCTCTCCCAGGTATCGTCAGTATGGATTCACCCTACGCTTCTGTCACACCTTCTTCTACGCACCTGGGTAACTTCGCCTCGAACCTCTCGGGAGGGCAGATGTACGCGCCCGGGGCCCCCCTCGGCGGAGCGCCGGCGGCTGCGAATTTCAACAGGCAGCATTTCTCCCCACTTAGTTTGTTGCCTCCGTGTTCATCAGCATCAAACGGTGAGTGCGAGCCTGTAGGGAAGGAGTTGTGGAGGTGTCGTACAAAGCGCGGCCGCCTCCGCGATTTCTGCTTCGGATCCTTTTCCGCTTCAGGTCGTTAGGTACCGTCTTCAACCGCTGCGAGGTTTGAAACCCAAGCGTGAGTTGGGTGAAAAGGATGTTTTACTGAACAGTGCTTTGGTTTTGGGGATGTTCTTAAAACAGCACTGCGTGACGGAGAGGATGCTGAGGGCAAGGTCTGGTGCCTTCCTCGGCGCTTGGCCCTCGCTCTTCGGGCGGTGCAGCGGAGCTTTTGGGGCAGAAAACAAATCCACTGTGGAGCGCTGGCTTAGGGAACAAGTTGGTGTGTTTTACTGGCAAAAATAATGACAAACGACCCACCGGAAAACCTGACAGACGGCAAATCGGGATTAAAAGAAACAGCCGGCCGAACCCGAGCCAACAGGAGCATGGGCCGATTTCGGCTGTGCCTGGGGATTTAATCCTCAAATCCTCCGTTGCTGATGCACGGTGATGCTTAGCTAAGGTTTGGAACCCTTGTCATCGACTGGGGTGAATGTCCGGTAGCTTTGCTGACGGGCCGCGGAAATCATTTTATGTAAGAGCCTAAATCAATGGTGGGTGTGTCTCAGATCTGAGAGCAGAACTGTTCAGATGGCCCTGAAGCTTGGCTGTAAGACTCTGCTGTTGACAAAGGGTCCGTTTCCACTCGTTGGAAGCTTGGCTTGACGTTCAAGGGTGGGTTTGTGGTGACTTGAGAGGATCTGGCCATTCTAAGCGCTCTCATTGCTCTCCTTGCAGAATCTCCTGCTCAGTCGGTGTCTTCTGGAGTAAGAGCACCATCTCCCACCCCTTCAGCAGTGTCCTTGGGATCAGAAAAACCCAGTAGTGTTTCTCAGGACAGAAAAGTTCCTGTTCCGATTGGGACTGAACGGTCTGCACGTATTAGACAAACTGGAACTTCGACTCCATCTGTCATCGGGAGCAACTTGGCCGCTCCAGTGGGACATAGCGGCATCTGGTCCTTCGAAGGTATAGGTGGCAATCAAGGTACGTGGCGTTGAGATGTCCCTGCGCTTGCGGTTGACCTCAATATTGGGTGTTCTGAGCCTGCCTCTGGAGCTGAAGGGCGAGGCAGAAGCATCAGAACGCCATCGTGCCATTGGCATGTCACTAACGCAAGGCTCCGGGCTCTCCTGGAGTCACACGGAATTCAGGATTTCAAAATTCAGTAAAAACTCTGTTTTTTCTCAGCAAACGCTTCGGGAAGTCTTGGGTGCAGTTTATAGGAGACCGCTGAATTTTTTTCAAGGCTTTTTTGGGGTGGCTGTGTTTGTTTGTTTTGTTGGGGTTTTTTTTTCGCTTGGGATGAGGGGCAGGGAATCACGAGACCATGTTGGGTGGGACTTCTGGAGGTCCCAAGGTGTGAGAAACGCTCTTTCTCTCTGCCTCGGCTTGTGGAACGCTCTTGGCTTTCTACTTCCTTCCATTATTCCATCGTTTTGATTTTCGGTTCAGAAAGCGATTGGCTGTCCTGCCGAGTACTAGGATGGCTTCAGAAATTTCCGTCTTCCTCTTCTGCCCCTCCAAATCCCATTTCTTCATGTTCTATTTTGAAAAATTGGCTTTCTGCACGTCCGAGGTTTGAACCGCAGTAACAAGACCGAGCTGCCTCTAACAAATTGATGTGATCACAGCATGAGCACACGTCTCCGGCTGGTCCTTTCCGGCTTTGGCTTTTCCAAAGTGCTTCTCTGGCTCGTAGTTCATGAAATAATGCATGAAAGAACGGTAAAGACGTGGAGCAAACAGCCTTTGTAGGGTACATACCCCTTTCACAGCTCCCGATGAGGAGCTGGGGTTTTTGGAGGAGGAGGCGCTGGCACAAAGGGCAGCTTTCCCTCTCAAGTGAAGGAAAATTGTAGAGGTGAGGCTTCGGTTTAATAAAACCGGCGTTGAAAAGGCCTTGTGCTGGCTCAGGGTTCCTGACGTGGGCTGCCACCGCAGGGGCCGTTTCTGATCCTCTCCATCCCACGTGCGGCTAAGTTTCAATGCTAGTAGTGTGCAAAGACTGAGGCTGGGAGAGGGGCGATTGGCAGGTGCCACCTATAACGCTCTGCACGTCTCTCCTGCGTGGTTAGACAAGGTGGACTGGTGTCACAGCGGGATGGGGAGCCACATGATCCACAGGCCCATGTCGGATCCAGGCGTCTTCTCCCACCAAGCCATGGAGAGAGACAGCACGGGAATCGTCGCGCCTTCCGGTACATTCCATCAGCCCGTTCCTGCAGGATACATGGACTTCCCGAAAGTCGGGGTAATGACCGCTCGGGTTCCGCAGCGGCGCGGGGCAGAGGGCGCGGAGGTGTCGCTGGCGCGTGGTTGAGCGCGCGTGAGCCCTCGCAGCCTTGCACGAGCCTGGACTCGAGGGGGAAACAACCTCGGCCGTGATGTAATGAGAACGTGCGTGGAAAGGCTTCCCTTAAATTTCGGTGTTCCACTCCTGCTTTGAGACCATCTCGTAGAACCCTAGAGCGGGTTGGGTTGGAAGGGACCTTTGAAGGTCAACTAGGCCAGGGCCAAAGGTTGGATTCTTCCACGCGAATCCCCTTTCCTCATTGTCTGTGCCGTAGGAGCGGTGTTTGAGTCCCCACCGATTCTTGCCTTTTCCTCCTCTCCAGGGCATGCCTTTTTCTGTGTATGGGAACGCAATGATTCCTCCTGTAGCCCCCATCACAGATGGTACTGGAGGCCCTATATTTAACGGGCCTCATGCTGCTGACCCATCTTGGAACTCGCTGATAAAGATGGTTTCGAATTCCACAGAAAACAACGGGCCTCAGACGGTAATTTCTCCAGTCCTTTATTCACAGTTTTGTTGTCTTGTTGGCAGGAGGATTAAATGGGTGTTTCCCTCTCTCCTCACCCGAATTACAGCTGGCTAAGACAGGGACTAAGACAAGGACTGTAGGAGCTCGGTGGAGCTGGAGGAGGGACGGGTGGNCCGAAGGGCCTCGAGCAGCCCCAAAGCACGGCGGTAAGCAAAGCTTTTCTTTCAGGTGTGGACTGGAACCTGGACACCTCACATGAACAGCGTGCATATGAACCAGCTGGGCTGAGCGGGATCAACGTGTGCGAGCCGTGAGATGCCTTTGGTGGCCGAGGAGGACACACATGGCAGAAACAGTTTATGTGCTCCCAGATCATTCTACTGATGTGCTTGACTGAAGTGTGTAGGCTTTTTGCAGAAGAACTTACTAACTGACCTTTTTCTGTGAACATTGTGACCGCCCATTCCCCACCATCATACGTTTCAACTTAGTTAGCCTTTCCTTTTTCCTTTCCTTTTGGGTTTTTTTTTTCCCCTTCTTTTTTTTTTTTTTTTTGACATAACTTTCTGTTGAAGCTGTTCTTTGGCTGGTTGGTTTTAGTACTGTAAACTGCTTCTGAGCAAACACAGAAATTTAGCAAAACTATGTAAACTTGATCCTGAAGTTTTAGAATGGCAAATAAATGTACAATTGTTTACATAACAAATGGCTAAGCAGAAAGTAAATTTCAATATGTCAGTATAGAGGCTCTACTTTATGTAGACTTAAATTAATGTGAGATATGTACCTTCATATTCAGAAATCTGGATGTTTCCTTCATACATTAAACTATTAATAAGCATAACTTTTCTACTTGTGTAATTTAAGAACGTTAAGTACAGAGCTGGGTCGGTGCCGCAAGCTCTGGTCTGCTCCACGACGGCTCCCAGAGCTTCTGTCCCTCTGGGTCCTTCCTTTGCCTAGAAAAGTCCTTTCAGAAGGTCCCTCTTTTGTCACATTAGGTCAGGAACGAGACTCTTGCAGTTTGGAGCAGAGCTTTGCCGATAAAAAGGGGTTCCGAAAGGAAGGCTCGTTTCAGATCAGCGGCTTTGTTCGTGTGGACGACGGCTTGCTCCGAGCGGCGTGGCTGCCTCGTGAAGCTTCATTTGGAGAAGTCCAGGGTTTAAAGTAGGTCTCCAACTCCAGTTTATTTTTGCGCAGGACAAGCGAGGGCCGCTGGGACCTGTTGCCAGTTACTTGACCTGGAGGGAGGCTGATGGAAAAGTGGTTTTTCTCCTTGCGTTTTGCTTGGGGTCAACCCTTCTGGTGTAAGTTGCTATCCGGAGCGATAGCGTCTGGGGAAAGAGGTATCTTGGATGAGTTAAAGAGGCTGCTCTTAAGGCTGGAGTTTCAGAATTGGGTTAAGCCAGGCCCAGATGCAGTTTTATACAGATTACAGAGCTGATGGTAGCCAAGGGGAGCGACCAAACTCGACAATAACGAGGGAAATGATGGAAATGCCCCTTTCAGCACCTTTTTGGGTGCCCTTCCAGGCTTCTGCGCAACCTTTAGCCGTCTACCAGGATTTTTTGCTTAAGGAACGGGTGTTTTTTAGTAGGATTATTTGCTTTCGAGATGCGATTTCGGATACCTTACTCTGAGGCGCGGCTACTGCAGAATAAACGTCTGGTATTAATTACAGCCCTGCACACCCTGGGTCCAAGGAACGCGTCTGACCACGGAAAGAAAAGAACACTATTGAAGAACACTCGGCCAAGCTCAGCGGGGGGCACTGCGCAGGACCAGGGAGCCCTCACCAGTGGGCTAAGGGCTTCCTCTCGGTCACGGCAGAGGCGAGCAGCCCCTTCCCGCCCCGCGCGGTGTGCAGGCGCTCATTAGGCGCTGTTAATTACCGAGAGCGGCCTGGCCCTGCCCTGCCCTGCCCTTCCTTTTGCCCTTAGCCAAGATGGCCGCCGCGGCGCCGGAAGCGGGGGCGGCCCCCGCGCATGCGCACCTCCGCCCCCGTAGCCATGT